>JH432106.1:62402-83862 GCA_000239455.1 Strigamia maritima
AAAAGTTAGAAAAACATCATTAAGAAAGTGAGCCCAATGAAAATTAATTACTTATCCATTGAGCCCATTGGTTGTAGAACCCGGCCCAATCATCATTTTTATTTGGGCTAGGCACTTGGGGGGCCAACTTAACAGAGGTTTATAAATGCAGGGCCAGGGTTGTTTAAAAGTTTGTTTCTACCCAACAAAAATATCACAAAACTGGTGATGGGAGTAAATAAGAAGTTGGATGTGGGCAATCAAATTTTAACCTCAAATTTGACCTTAAAGTTTGTCTTCAAGGTCATTCATCTTGTAACTTTTAAATGGTGCTAGATACAGATAAAATGTCATATTAGAAAGTTGTAAAGCTAATTGGTCTACAAACACAATTTAATGAAATAATTGGGTCTAGGACAACTGGGCAAAGGTCAATTCGGCGTGGTCAATTCGGCAAAGACAATTCGGCGAATAGGTTAATTCGGCGAATTTATACTGGCCGAAGTTCAATTCGGCGAATGGTCAATTGGGCGAAATTTAAAAAAAAATTTAAAAAAAATTCAATTTTTTTAAAACACAATAATTGTTATACGTATAGCATAGTATGGCATGACTCGTTATCACACAAGAATATCAAATTCTTATGCATTTTCACTATGAGGCCAGAGGCCACAAAATATATGGCAAAATATTTTAATCAATTTTTTAGTGTTGTGTAGTATTATTTTATTGTGAACGGAACAAGTTTACTAAAAAGAACGGAACATGTTATTATTGGTTATAGTAGTGTTGGCTCTGTAGTCTGTTGTATGCAAAAGCAGATGAAACAAATGAAGCAAGTTGTTGTCAGTGTCAGTGTGACCGGTAAGAATTTTAATTTTAATTATTTTTTTAATTTTTGTTATATTTGTTTATTTTGTTTTACCGCATTGAAAAAGCAGCAAAGATAATCGCAGCAAATTATTCAGCGATGTTAGATTCGTTATGGGGTATTGTTAATTTTTTTAATTTTTAATTTCTTAACACTACTATAACCAATAATAACATGTTCCATTCACAATAAAAAAATATTAGACGAAAATTGATTAAAATATTTTGCCTTATATTTTCTGGCCTCTGGCCTTATACGTAGTGAAAATGCATAAGAATAAGAATTTGATATTCTTGTTTTAAAAAATTGTAATTTTTTTTTTTAATTCTTTTTTAATTCGCCCAATTGACCATTCGCCGAATTGACCTTCGGCCAGTATAAATTCGCCGAATTAACCTATTCGCCGAATTGTCTTCGCCAAATTGACCTCGCCGAATTGACCACGCCGAATTGACCTTCGCCCAGTTGTCCGGATCCCGCGCGAAACATTTGAAACTTGGATATGTTTGGAGATTGGTCAAGGTGAAGAGGTTCTGGAACCCAAATCCTAGGTCCACGATAATTTGCAGGTCGAAACACGACCGAAAAGAGCCAAAAACGCATTTCGGAAATTTCGACGCGAAACTCGTATTTTTCTGCCGCCTCACATCGATGCCGGTCGGCACGGCCCTTACGCGAAGTCCTGTCAATGCTCGTGATCCTCGAAATGCGGCCCACGACGTCCGTGGCTTCACCGCAACGTTTGGCAGGAAAATTGATGTTGCCAACGCCGTTTATCATGCACGGACGTTGCAAATGACACGAGACATCAATAAAAACGAACTTACGCTTTATTAGGCCAAAGTATATAATAATGCCAACCTGGCATGCGTGCAGTCATCTTGGTGCACATAAAAAGCAATAATCACCTGACTTGGTGATTTTCAAAACCTGATTGACAACAGGTGATGTCATGTATGACCGTCCACCTGTTGTCAATTACTAGAAAATTCACAGTGTCGTCTGCTTTACATCTAAATTATACAGACAACACTTTAAACTACCAAATAGACTACAACTTGGTATACACAACTACAAATCCGGTTCAAAGAGACACAATTTGGTAATTAGATTACATATTCGGTTATCAAAGAACATACTCTAGATTATCACCTTAAATATAACATGTGATGATTTTATAACTCTCTAAAATCACATGTTACATTATTAACTCTAAAAACTCAAGTGAATACTTAACAATATACCTGTCAATTCATATCCCCGATATGATTACCTTTTATAAAGTTAGGCACCACTTATTGTGCTAAATTTAACACATTAGCACAATAAATACTTTCTGATTTATAAATTAACTCTGCAATTAACATCACACATAATTAAAAGTTATCCCAATGCACAAGACAAATGAAAATACACTTTGAACTCTGAACATGTGTTGGCTAACACGCGCAAACAACAACACAAGGCACTTTAAGACTTACATCAGAGTGGCCGGATGTGGAACCAGACATTAGATCAAGCCCTTTTGAAGATGGGGTTTAAAAAGATCTGGGGTTTTAATTGCGTCTATACTTTTGACTCGGATGCTGTGCTTGTCGTCTATGTTGACGACATGGTGCTGTTTTCATCATCTGAAGAGATTGAGACGAGGTTGATTTCAAACATTGAAAATGATTTTGAGATCGTCAACCTGAGAATTGTAACAAAGCTACTTGGTGTCGAGTTTGATCGTACTAATGGAGAGATTAAACTTCGACAAATAAAATACATCGAGAAGTTAGCCAAAGACTACAGGATTGAAGAAAATGCTAAGATTCGAGTTCCGGTTACACCTGACACAACTTTGTTTAAACCGAAGGAGGGACATACTGTTGAGGATTTTTCTTTTCATTCGCTGGTTGGTTCGCTAATGTTCTTAGCATTGCGAAGTAGGCCGGATATTTTGTTTTTCGTTATATACTTGTCGCAATTCAATACAGCGCACAATGTAAGTCATATCAAAGCATTGCTTCAAGTTTTACAGTATGCTATGAACACTCGAAATTACAGTATAAATCTGTCTAGTTGTGTTGGTGAAAAGATAGATGTGTTCACTGATGCAAGTTGGGCTACAGATCTCGAGACGTGCAGGAGTTTCGGAGGTCATCTGATTTATGTCGGTGGCGTTGCAGTCGGATGGGGCTGCTCAAAGCAGAACAGCGTTGCTGCTTCTATTATGGAAGCAGAATTTGTGGCGACAGTTGACGCCTTATTGAGCTCTTACTGGCTGTCCAACATCTTCGAGAAGATACCGTTGTTGAACTGTGTCAATCAACCTGTTTTCCATTCGGATTCGTTGGCTTCGATCCAGTTTACCAGGAATGACGTAGAGAAGACCCGGTCAAAGCATATTCGTGTAAAGTATGCCATCATTCGAGAATACTATGAAGAAGGATTATTCTCTCTGTCCAAGATATCGACGGAATGGAATGTTGCAGATATTTTCACGAAGTGGCTGGGTGGCACTAGATTGGAAGATCTTTGTGCAAATATTTTTGATTAACATAGTTTTTTGTTTCTGATAATAAATGGGTTGAATTTATGAGGGTGATTGTTGGTGCAACATGGTAAATTCCATCACATTTATTTATTTTTCTTTGAGTTTATTGTAAAACTAAGTTTTGTTGTTCAAATTGTATAAGTATTTTGTATCATTTATTTTTCACTTATTTTGTGTTTTGTGATTTGATTGTGTATAATTTACTTGTATGATTTGCAGTTTTGATGTAATTTTAAGTGCATCAGTTTTTACCATTGGCAATAGATGGCGCTGGCTCGCACTATTGTCATTCCACCTTTTAGGTGTTCTTTACACTCTGGTTTTAGAGCTTGCCAAGATGGCAGCATGAGAAATAGCTGATGTCCAAGTATAATACTATCCTGTGTCTGAGTGAGTTATTTCTGCTTGAGAATTTATATTATGATATTATTAGTAGCACATGTAACAGCCTAACTGAGTGCTTAGTATATTTATGTGAGCAAACTAAAGCAGGGACTTTCCCAGCAAGTTTGCTTTGCACATGTGAGTTAGGCTTAGTGCTTGGAGCAGAAACACTGTTGGGATTCTCCCATTTGTGTAAATCAACAGAACATCTTCACTTCAACTGTGTTAATGCTCAGGTTGGGACAATCTCATAGAGCACAGTTTAAAAGCAATTTTGGGCATTTTCCCTTTCTGCTACTCATTCATCCAGACCAAACTTTTATAATCCACAAATTGAGTAACTGTGTACCACTGCTAGGTGCAAGTTCAAGAACACGATCCCTAGACGGACAGACAGAAGAAAATCAAAAAGCACGCAGACAGAACTCGACACGCAACTCGCAGAGACATCACCACGGGCAATGAGGTTCTGGTCAAACGTCTACGTGGAGATAACAAACTGGACACTTCACTGGAAACCGAAGTCCATACCATCATCGACAACAACGACGACCAGCTAAGTCTACATCACCCAAATGGACAGATCGTCCAACGGAACATAGCACTAGTGCACCGGCTCAAGAAAAAGAAGAAACAGGAGGAACTCAGCACAGATGGCTTTGATTTCTACATGGCTAACAATGACACTGAAGACGAAACTCTCACCACAGCAACAGAACAGTAGATGTCCCAAATCGACCGTTGAGGAACCTGTTGCGACAGAGAATCCAGAACGACGCTATCCAGAGCGCATCCGGAAGAGACCACCATTCCTATCTGATTACATTTAATGTCATTAATTCTATTTCCATTTTATTACAATTACCATAAGGACGGATGATTGTGGCCACTGGGAGTAAATGCAGCCAAATATTTTTTTTTTAAAATGATATCCACTTTAGCCCATGAATATTTCTGACATTTTTAGTGTTTGACATCATTTTATACATATCTGAGTGTTTTTGTAAAAAAAAATTAAAATTATATTGGTTTTTAAAATAAAAGTCACTAGTTGAAAATTTCACCGTAAAAAACACTAAAAACTAACACTTGAAAAAGTTGTCTGTTAAAAAATCTTACATTGTTTTATGTAGCCATCTTTTTGATAAAATCTAAAACACAGTCTTATTAACTCATAAAAAAAATCAAAAGGCATACTGTTACTGTTTTTTATAACAAGCAACAGAACACAGTGCTTACAACATATTCCTTGGTTAAAAGAAAGAACTTAGAAAAAATGAGCAATAATGTTGTCCATTCTCAATAGAAAAATCATACAAAAATTCACTGTAGTTTCAAAACGTAGAATGTGACCACATTCAAGCTATAGAAGATAGAATATGTCTAAAAACTTGTTTTTAGTGCATGCCACATTTACCCGAAAACGCGGATGAATGTGGCCTTGAACATTTTTTAAAAAAAACTTAATACTTCCGGTCAATATAATTAAAAAGTTACTGCATTACTTGAAACCCCTTGCTTCAGCCCACATTTTAAAGTTCATTAGGTGTCTCTAACGTATTTGATGGGAAAGTAAGGTGTTCGATCATTTGTACGAAAGTACATTTGTCCGAAAGCCAAAATAAATGTATGGGTACGTTTGTCTGACGATTTTCGGACAAATGTACTTTTGTACAAATGGCATCGGACAACGTCGGACAAACATTCCGTCGGACAAACAACGTTCGATACACATAATATACGTAATCATTAATAGCATTGTGTTTACGAGTTGTTAATTTTGTTGATTTACCAGTAGATAACTAGTAATTTCGTGAAATAAAAACAAAAGCAAACTTGGAATCAAAAGCTTGAGACATGTCACATGTGCAGTGATCTTCTAATATATACTGTATATATTTCAAACTTTATTTCAAGCATTATGACATTTGGAGGTTTCCACAACAATTTTACAGCACTAGATTGGAAGGCAGCTTTTCACGGTATCTTAATAAATACCACTTTCATAGGATAGGGCATCATCAGTTTCAGTGCAAATGTGTTTTTGTGTCCTAGGAACCGTGTAACAGGGTGATTATGGTGCGTTTTGTGACGGAGGAGCCGTAACTTTGTCGCACGACCCGTTTAGATGTGTTTTGCTCAAAACCCATCACATTGTCGCACTGTTGCACGACACTCTGCTGTAATGGCATTGTCGAGGACGAATTACTGTTGTTGGGCAGTAAGGATCGTCGGTAGAGCATCCTATACGTTGGAACACCAGCCTAGTTTCGGTTTGGTCAAGCAGGCATTGGTGTATTTTTCGATGAAAAATATGGGATGTCTGTAGTGGGCACGTAGCACACGCCAGAACATGGGGAAGATGAGAGCCATGCAGCAGTTGTAAATAGTGGAACTTTTTTGCATTTTGTCTCATTTTTAGTGTAAAACTTTAAATCAGTGATTTGCAGGCGATATCCTAAATCCTAGTAAATTGCGCCGGGCCAACGTTCTTAGATTCCCTCAAACAGGGAGGAATCCTGTTGATTGTTCGATCATTGGAGGAAAGCACGAGCAAATGGAGAAATGGCAGATGTACACTGTTGTCTCTTTTGGTAAAGTTTGTCTCTGTTGACCAAAAATGAGAAATCAATCGATTGGATGGGCGACTAATCGCGTGGGGATGCTTTTAGTGATGTGCCCAAATTCCGCGTAATTGTGGTGAGTGAGATATCCTGGTTACGACATTGCTTTCCTTTTTCTGGTGTTTAGACGGCTGTGTGCAAGATGGCTGTGTGCATGATGTTTTTTTTCCCCACCATAAAAGGTGATAATGGTATTTTTTGCAGTGAGTAGGACAAGGGGCGCTGGAGAATCGAAATCGACTGCGAATCTTGCAGGGGAGACATGTAAAGTCTTCATGGCTGCCTCTGCAGGTACTTGACCGGCTTTTGTAGGTTTTTCAGTACCCATTGCGGTGAGAAAAATACGATTGTAGGTGTAGACAGAGGGAAGTCTTCGCCAATGATCCCAAACCAACTGCGATTCCTTTGGCAAATGGAAGCGGGTGAAACTCCGAGTCCGCCTTAGGCAAAAGACCGGCTTTAGTAAGATTGTTGGTGGTGTTCGAGTAACTAGTGGTTGTGGCTGAAATGGACAGGAGTGTTGACTCCTTAAGTAAATGGGCAAATCTAGTGAAAGATAGGTGGGCACAATTTTTTGTTACCGTTTTTGAGTGCGCAATGACAGAAAATAGAGTAGAACCGTGGTACTTTTAGTGGATATTTATTGCCAAAATTGGAAAAATCAGCACACAAAAACCCCTTTTTAAAAAGCATTGGTGTAGATGTGTAAATAGTTCCTTTCAAAACAACACTTCCTAATGTCCCAAATACTTTTGACCAGATACGGAAGTGAGAAAGAACTCCAAAATTTCAGCGATGGGAACACAATCTTTTTTTATAATAAAGCGTCCAAAAATTTTATTTTTATTCATCTAAAATTAATCGAATGACTTTTCTTTAGTTTTAGGGGAATCTCACGATCCAAACTCACTTATTTTGAGATTTTCGGCGATTTTTAGTTTTCGCTTTATTAAAGAGAAATTGCACTTTCGACAAAAAATGGGTCAAATATCTTTATTTTCTATTTCTTACTCATCCAAACTTCAGTACAATGGTTTGTAAACCTTTTTGTCCTCACAAAGTCAATACCTGATGGATTTCGGACAAATAAAATATTTATTGTGAAAATTGCTAATAAAAATACGAAGTATTTTCCTTTTCACGAATAAAAGTCTCTTTTTTTTTCTGTTTACGAATAAACAAGTGTTCTTTTATTATGTTACAATGTAGGAAACGTGTTCATAACAGTACGACGTCATAAAATTAACTTCATACGAACAAAACAGCTATTTTACGAGTAAAACCGAAGAAACCGGATTCAACGAAAAAACACGTATAAATTGCCAAGAATCGATTCGATTTATGATAAAAACGGAAAAAAACATGTTTACCAAGCGTAATCCTTTCGATCCGAGTACGAACCAACGCCTCGAGACTCACCGTGGGTCGACGAATGACAAATACTTGCGAATTTGAACGTTGTTTGGACCGAAATACGAATAAAAGCTTAAAACTATCGTTATTTTGACAAGGTACAAGATAAAACGTATGAAACTTACAATTTTTCATGAAAAAAGATCGATGTTTGGTTGTTTTTTCCCCGTAGTATGCCGTCAAGCGAATTCAGGGGCAGCAACAATAAGACATTGAGTTTCTTACTCACACTCTCAGGACGAATATTTCGCCACCAGTTGGCGCTTTCATTCGTTTTTATCGGTTTTTGGCTATTTTTAGCCCGAAATCGCCGAATTTTCACAGTTTTGCATAACAAACATCTTGAAATCGTGATTTTGTATCAACCTGACCTAGATTTTCATGGGTTTCGGTGTTTCTACAAATTGTTTTGTGACTTGTCGCTCCTATGCACCAAAAGGTTGCAGACACTCCTCAAACTAATATATAAGCATAACTGCTTCTATATTTATTTGAGTGGAGTGAAAAGAGAAGTCTAGTATGGTGTCGCGAGGACACGGGCAAGGATCCTACTTATACGCTACGGGGTCGGCTTACCCCGCAAGCGGAAGATCCATACAAATTCTGTCCCGGAAGTCTGTTACACCGAAGGAATACCGATCTTAGTAATCAAGCTCACGCGCGATCATTTAGGTTTAAGACATGGAGAGAAAGTACTTGGATACAGGGTATTTATGCCAAAAAATAGAGTGGAAAATGGCAGATTTTGCCAGATTTTTGCTTAGACATTAATAAAATTTTTTTTTATTATCCTTCCTTACACCCAAAATAAAGGCTGAAAAATTATTTCTTTTTAGTATTTACTTTATTTTACTTTATGAACAATACAAGTTCTGGAAAATTCATAGAAAATCTTTTAATAAAAAGTCACACACATGAAAGGGAATGCATCCCTGAAGAAAAAATTGTTTTTTTTTGTCGCAGTGGCAAAAACGACGCCATTTTGTATTTTACTTTCAAAATTATGCAAATTAGCAAACACTGCAGAAAGATTTTTTTTTTCTAGTGTGATATTTCTGGATCTCGCCACTATGTAGATTTTGACAGATAATGTCGGAACTTGTCAGAACTCAAATGAGTCATGTCATCCTGACATCCAATCAGAATGTAAGAATTGCAGGAATGTGCTTATCTGGGGATTAAGGGCTTAAAATTCTCAAGAATTGCTTAAAACCTAGTGTACAAGCAAGAAGAAGTCTCCTTCTGTCGTCAAACAGCTTCCAACACGAAGACCCGACAAAAGGCGTACGCTTCACCTAACCCGGTATCCAAAGCAAGAAAACAAAGTTCTGCAGGAAAACGGGCTTTAACTACTAATAAACAACCAGTTTCGACCGCTGCAAATCAGCCTTCCGAAACTAATCAATCCGACACTACTAACACTCAGTTTGCCGACCACGTGGATTCTACGGATAATTTTCCAAACGATTCCGATACAATGGCAGTTCCGCAACAAGTTGCCGACCTTTTGGCCAACACCTTCTTACTAGATCCTGCCAAATTGGCCGATCTAGCTGGGTTGCAAGCTGAATTGGATCAGTTTACCCAAAGGAAATTAGATGTTGAGAATCACAATCAACAGGAATTGGACGCCGCGCAAATGCAAATCGACAATGCCGTTGCCGACAAGCAACAGGCGCTCATGGATTTACTAGTGGCCCAACAAGCAGCCATTGCTGCAAGGGACCAATACAGTAAAGATATATCAGCTTTGAAATTACAATTGTCGGCACCCACCAAAAGCATGGGCATCTACGTCGATAAATTGGACTCAAACAAACCACACAAGGAAATACAAGACCGATGGAATCAGCCATTCTATCGGATAAAATTAAGAAAATTAAAATCACTCGTTTTGATGACAACGAGTTAAAAGCACGACTCTTTTTGAATCTGCTAACAAATCAAATTGTGGCATATGCAGCATTTCGCGACGAGATTGTGCAGTTGCATTTGGCACCATTCTTCGAAGGAGATGCCGCAGAGTGGTTTTTAAGGAACGATTTCCAAACTTGGAAGGAGTTCAATGAAACTTTTAAGAAACGTTTTGCCCCATCGGACGAATGTCTACGGGAAGAGATGGATAAGGTAAAGCAGACTGGCAACGACACCCCCACTGAAATCTTAGAAAGATTACAGAGGCTGTTCGAACAGATGACGTTGCCTATTCCAGAGGAAGAAAAGATGATCTACACTTTGGAGGCGATGTCAGCATCTGCTGCCAGATTGATCAAGCAGTCTATAACATTAGATTGTACTTGGCCCAAACTATGCTCGGTGGTCCCGGACATAGAGCAAATGGCGAAACTCGAAGAGCGCCAAAAGCAAAGGGGTAAAGCCAAAACTGTTGTCGAAATCCCTAAAGCGACTTCAACTCCTACAGAAACGAAACTGCAGGACGACAAGTCGAAAAAATTGTTTGTTGTCCCTAAAAACCAAGGGCGAGCAGCTGCAATCAGTGCGGCTGCAAAAGCAAAAATTTCGAACATCTTAAAAGATGCTCGAGCAGCACCCACCAATGGCGGCTGCTACATGTGTGGTGGAGGCCACTTCATGTGGGATTGCAAATTCAAGCCCAAGGACATGCATAAAAAGGCCAAAGCCAAAAGTGAGAAAGTCTTTCCAGTTCTAACTGAACTAAACAAACAATTGGAAGAACTTGGCGTTGAAGACTCGGATGAAGAGTCAAAAAACGAGAAGAAGCAAGTCCAAGAATAAAGATTATGATGGAGGCTTGCTTAACCTTAAGTGATTTTCTCAGTCCAACTGATTTGGATTTGGAAGATCCCATTTTCAACGATATTGACACAACCCAACCTAATCCTTTAAGTGTGTTAAAATCGGAACCCAAAGTGGACACACTGATGTTTAACATTAACCAGAAAAAACCTGGCGCTTTGCCATACTTGACCGTCCAAATCAACAAGAAAAAGGCAAAAGCACTATTTGATTGTGGGGCTTCAAGGCCTTACATCAGTGGAGCAATGCTTAAACACCTAAACATGCTTCACCTTGTTGAAAGAACCAATGACAACACTGTTGTCGTAACAGGCGACAGAGTCACTAAATCTTTTGGTTTTATTACATTAAATATGTCATGGAAAACTGGGAAAGGACCTGTTAGATTCTCAGTTCTTCCCTCAGCATCCAAATACCTACTCTTAGGAGGAACATGGATGGAGAAAAATGGAATCGTTATTTCAATGTCCTCAAAACGTTGGTGGCACATCGATTTCAATGAGGATCAGTTCCCATTCGAACATCCACCTTCTGCAGCCGATATGGCGGCAGCAATTCTCGATAAATTCGAAAAAGAGCTCAATATTGAGAAGGAACCCAAAATGAATTTAGAAGATTTAACAAAGCATTTGTTATCAAAATGCAAACTACAAGGCAGAGATATGAAAAACTTTGCAAATTGATCAAAAAGTATGAAACTACATTTGATGAAAATGCTGGTTATCATCCAGATTTGGAACATACAATTCCAACTGTTGACGCAAAACCATTCAAATGTAAAGAACGGCCTTGCAACCCTGCAAAAACTGAGTTGTTAAACCAACTCACGACCACTTTAATTAAAGGAGGATTTGTTGTGCCCTGTGAGAGCCTATACAGAAATCCCACTGTAATTGTCACCAAAAAAGGTGGTACCTACAGATTATGCATCGATTTTAGGTGGCTGAATAAGCAAACTATTAAAGATGTGTACACCATACCAACAATATCTATGATATTAGGAGGTAGCTATTTCTTTACAAGTTTAGACTTAACAAAGGGTTATCACCAAATCAAATTAAGTGAAGAGGATCAAAATAAAACTGCTTTCTCGACACCTGAGAGAACATTCAAATATACAAGAATGCCCTTTGGATTGTGCAATGCACCATCCGCTTTTCAGAGAATGATAGACCAAGTCTTGGGTGACATTAAAGATAAATTTGCCTTGGCTTACCTAGATGACATCATTATTTTTAGTAAAACGTTCGATAAACATTTACAACACATTGCAGAAATCTTGGATAGATTAGATGCAAAAAACTTAAAAGCAAGCCCAACGAAATCATTCTTTTGCGTGGAACAACTTGACTTTTTGGGATTTACGGTGTCTGCTGGCAAATATACGGCTAACACACCAAAATCCAAGCAATATTGGATTACCCCGCCCCTAAAACTTTGAAACAACTTCAGCGTTTTATTGGAATGGTTGGGTTCTATGCACCTTTAATTAAAGACTTGAATTCCTTACAAAAGCCTTTCTTTGTTGAACATAAGAAAGAAAAGTGGAATAATTTCACTTGGACGCCAGAATGTCAAAAAGCCTTTGAGATTCTGAAAGATCTACACACAGGAGATATCATGCTACCTCTGCCCGATTTTGCAACTCCTTTTACCATTCACACGGATGCAAGTGCTGCCGGTCTCGATGCAGTACTCATGCAAGTAGATCCCAAAGATAACCTTTTGCACCCTGTAGCATTCGCAAGTCATACACTGCAAGGCGCAGAAGCAAATTACAGTGCTTCAGAACTGGAGCGCTTAGGAGTAATATGGGGTGTAGAAAAATTCAGACCCTATATTGAATACTCCAAATACACGGTTCAGACTGATCATTTGGCCCTCAAATGGTTAATGAACTGTGAACACCCTGCAGGTAGATTGGCTCGTTAGGCCATGAAACTTCAACAGGAAAATATAGACATTGTCTACAGGAGAGGCAAAACCAATGTAGTTGCCGACGCTCTCTCCAGACTTGGCACAGAAAGTGATGAAATCACAATCCACGACCAGGACGCAGAGTATGAAAGATCCCAATTGTACTCACTATTTTTATTGACTGATTCTTATCATTGGAATATTTCAATGAAAGAATTTGAACAAGCCCAAAGAGATGATGAAAATTTCTCTAAAATTATGGATTGGCTACAAACAGACCCAGAGGCCAACACCCCTTGGCCTGATGTACCAACAGAATACACAAAGCTCAAAACAGAGTTTACATTAAACAGAGATGGTATGTTATTCATTTTTCCCCTTCAAATCAGACATTTATCTGGAAGATGAGGACAATTCTGCTGGACTCAAAATTGTAGTCCCCAAGTCTTTGCAAGACAAATGCTTAGCACTAGTACACGACTACTCTAGTAGTGGACATGGTGGCGGTGACTTCACCTATGAAAGACTTAGACGCTCTTTCTTTTGGGTTAATTGCAGACAAGATACTGTCAAATATGTCGCCAAATGCGACAGATGCCAGCGCTGCAAACCCATACAAAGGAAGCCAAAAGGTTTACTCCAACCAATCTCAGCTCAAATTGGCAGATTTGAGAGAATCGACCTAGATCTAATGGGACCTAAACCAATGACGACCAATAGAAATAAATTTATTTTAGTCATTGTAGATTATGCAACTGGATGGGTTGAATTGGTTCATTTAAGGAATGCTAAAATCCTGACTTTGGTTCCCCATATTATGAGATTTTTTCAAACCTATGGTGTACCACGTTATATTGTATCAGATAATGGCAAACAATTTGTTTCCGACATATACAATGCACTATGCGAGAATGCTGGGGTTATTCCAAATCGCACTTCTCCATATCATCCTCAGACTAATTACACAGATAGAATAAACAGAAACATTAAAATAATGCTTCAAATTTTCACTTCTGAACACAAACATTGGGACAGAGTGATTGGAAATATAAATTTCGCACTCCGTACTGCCCCATCTGCTACCACAGGTATAACACCTGCAATGGCGACATTTCTTAAAGAACTTCGACCATTTTGGGACAACAGAGACGTTGCTTATGACGCCCCTTTTGACCCAGAACGACCACATGACGCTCTAAGAATGCTCATGAGTCGAATGGCTAATCTTTTGAAAACTGCAATCAGTAATAAAGGGAAAGCCCAAATGAAGCAGAAAATTAATTACGACAAACATAGGTCAGATGTTCAATTTGAAATAAATGACTTAGTCCTGATTAAGACTTATGCATTGTCGAAAGCGGCAATCAGATATTCTCAATCACTAGAAGACAGATATAAAGGTTCCTATGTGATTATTAAGAAAATTAGTAGCAATGCTTATGAAATTGCAAAACCCATCACTTTACAAAGTAAGGGCCCTGTAAATGTTTCAGAAATGAGACTGTACATTCCCAGTGATAAGCCAGCTGGCTGGCCAATTGCTGATATCGATGATGACAATGAGGAAAACCTCACTGCACCATCACAAACAAACCCTGTTGCTAGTAGCGACGAAAAGTCGGCTACATCGTAACGCTCGGATGAAAACAAGGACACAGTCCTTGATCAATCATCTAAAAGATCTGGAAAACCACAGAAAACAGTGGCTAATGATGGAAGTAATAAAATTATCAACCCATTACCCAAAAAACGTGGCAGACCACCTAAAAATGTTTCGAAACCCAACACAGACAGTAAAACTCCTGTCTTGTTGCCAAAGAGACAAATAAAACCTCCAAATAAATTAAATCTTTAGTGAACTTTGGAAAAATAAATATAAAGTAATTTTATTAAAATAATACAGTGAAATAGAAATACAAATTTCATAGTAAATGCGATAAATATGTCAAAATTATTATGGAACCCATTAAGCTGTAAATAAAAACAACGAATAAAAACAACAAATAAAAACAGTCGAAACATTGCAAAAACATCGTATCGACGTAATGCACAAATCGACCATTTGCAGGATCCAATCAAAAGACTGGATCCGAACCAATCAGTGCAAACGTACAACGTACGTTGACGTGACGCCTATATAAACGCGCTGGTTGAATTATAATTTATTAAATTATCAAGATCTCAGTGCAAACACTATTAGATCACCAGTGAACTGACTTGAAAAGTAAAAAAGACTTCCAACTTTCAAACCAACTTATGATGGCTGAAGGAGAAGCGAGCCTAATTGACTGCCCTGTGTGTGGTGGTTTAGGACAGGGCGTAAACGTGCACACTGGATTCCGATCCACGTGTGCGAACTGCCTCAACAACGGCAAAGTGAATCCTTTGTTACCTTTGACCCGGCATTTCCGAATGTTTGGCGCCAGCGCCAACGAACCAAGGAAGACGTTGAAACGGATCGACGAAATTTACCACGACAATCGAGATTGCCGCGCCAAGAAGATCAGGAAGTTGATTGCCGATTCTTCTGCACCCGAAGCGCGGGGACACTTGTTGGCTTCCCTACCAATGCCCCCGCTTGCACCATACCGAGATCCGCGAAGGAAACTAGCGAAACCGTCGAATACTTTGAATGGTATGTCTTTTTCGGCCAATAAGGCCCAAAAATCCCGAAGTTTGGAACAGTATTCTGCTCCAAAAATACCTTTGGACGAAGAGGAGGTGAAGCGCCGAATGGCTGCCCACCCTGACCTTTCAGAAAAAACTATCCGTGTACAATTACACAGAGACAATAAAAATGCGATAAACGCAGCACGAATTGCTAAAAAATATCCAGAGGGTAGAAAAGTTGCGGATTTGATCCAGAAGATCGAAGATGCAAAAATAGCAGACGCCACTAAAATTGCCGAATCTCAGAATGAGTTTCAGGCAAGACAGAAAAGAGATGCTGATCTCCCATCTCTGATTGCATCCACTGCACCCCAAAAATTGGTGATTGCACCGACTGAAACACTAGAAGTAGAGAAGAAGGCCGAACAGCAACTTGCTGCCGTCCCACTCACTTCACTGCAGGACATGTACCTCAACGCCGTGTTTCCTGATTTGGCTGCCACCACATCAACCGACGGGACGGACAAACCAAAACTTTGGTACGACCAAGCCGTACAGGAAGAAATGGCGGGACTCGTCTCGAATATCGTGACCCCAATGGAGGTTGAAGTTGAAACATCGACCCAATCGCCCCCGCAAGCGACGACTGTCGATCAAGAGATCCCAGCCACACCCGGTAAATCAATTCAGATAAAACCGAAACCTGTAGTCAAAAATAAGACTAAAAGAGGTTTGGCTGCACTTAAAAAAAGCGCCACCCAAACCAAAGCCCAAATAACGGGTGAAATTATTAATTGTTGAATTTTTGTTTTTGTTTTTAAAAAAAAAAAAAAAAAAAAATAGTGTTGGCCGACCGAATTCGAACTAAAGGACCCCGTGAAGAAATCACCATCAAATTTTTTTAAAAAAAAAGAAAAGTAAAAAATAGTATTAGTATTAAGGACATAAAGCCCATAGTAACACATTAAATTAAAGAACCTTTTCAAATAAAATAAATTTATTCTTCAAAATTCATAACATTGTAAAAAAACTTTCAAAAACATATTTTAATAGGAGCCACGTCTTGGGGTAAGTGTCACCTCTCTTGTTGCTCATTTTGTTTTCCATTGGTATGTTGTGTTTTGTTTTTTCTTAAGGAGACTAGCTCCTCATTTTGGATGTTGCGGCACTGTTTCTCCCGTTGTCCGTGCTCTGAGTTCTGCCGACATCAACCCAACTTCTTCAGAGGGGGGAGATGTGACCATGTCATGACCCAGGCGCACGGCAACGGCCCACGTCATGTCCCCCTAGTGGATGGTGTGGACATGACCACTTCCGGTCAAGACAGGAAGTTAGGGAAGGCAGGTAGAGACAGAGCGGATCCAGGGACAGCAGTTGTTAGTGAGCCAGCAACCAGTACAGTCATGCATTGGCCAAGCTCTGCCAACTCCCTGGTTTCCCCTATGAAGCCCGGGTTCCCAGTTCTCTGGGTCCCGCCTCCATGAGCGAGAACAGTGGCTGCAAGTCCGTAGATCGGGTTGCAGCATGGTTATTGTTATTTTGACCATGCGGTCCTTGGTTCAACCGCCATGGCCCGCGGGTCGGGTTTGATTAGCACATACCGGTGGTACAGACATATGAGAAGCAGGTGGAGGCTGACGCTGACCCCTAGACAACTGTAATAAAGGCCAAACACCCAAATACAGCGTCGTCTCTGCTAATTATATGACGAAGGCGTCCAGTGCAGTCTGCTTATTCCCCCAAGTTAGGACTGTGCAAACCGCCCCAGTCACACAACAAAAGTAATATTAGATAGTAACAATTCTGAGAATCATGCACGTTGTTTCTACTTACATTTGAAGCGAAGATTCAAGATGGAGACAAATAAAACTCTTTAAACATCAAATTTCGTTGCACGTGCATTTGCACGACAAAATTGGGCCGTTTCCGTTTAATATGGTTGAACGACGTTTGCCCGAATTAATTCGTGTAAACATTGTGCAAATTAAAATTTAAACGAGTGTAAACGTAGTTACACTCGTTTAACCCTTAGAAGCCTATCCTATGGGGCAATTGACACAGGAAATAGTTCTGAATACAAATTTTTTTCAAAAAATTTTTCAAAAAATTTGAAATTTTTTGGAGCTGTTCAAAAAGTGGTTTTACATACACTCAATTTATTTGGTAATTTTCAGACTTATAAAAAAAGTTATTGTAAAGAGAAAATATGAGCCTCTTAAAATCTCAGCTTAAAACGTTTGCTGTTTTCACTGCATTTTTTAAAATACAACGCCACTTATATGCAAAGTAGAGAATAAACAAAGCAGTCGGCACATGTTCAGTTCACATTTCATATCAATTGCAATCAATTGTACTAATTGGAATTAAAATTAAGTTAATATACACAATTATTAAAAATAAATGATTAAACATCTTGCGTGCTGTTCAAATGATCACATTTTGACCGAGTGTCTTGATTTTTACAATCGGTGACACCTAGCGTCAGTTGGTAAAACCATGGTAACCATGGTAACAGCACTAAAGCGCTTCAACTCAGAGTATATAAAACATGTCAATTGACACCACTAATAGATTGTGACAGTCTCGAACCGTAGTTATAGTGAGGAATTGCCACTAGAGTGCGCTGTTGCGTCTGTAGCGGCATATTCAAACTGTAGCAATAAAACTATAAAAAACAGGGTAATAAATACTACTCTTATTTATAGTATTACCAAAGTAGTGGTCAGTAAATATATAAAATATGTATTCTGCTGACCATTTGCCCCGACATAGTGGATGATGTAGAGGATGGAATTTTAACATTCCACAACCTGCTTCACCCATTGGCTGCTCTGCTATCTCCACATTCCATAAGGATTAGGAAGGATTAGCAGGGTATATAATGCCATGTAAAACAGGAAGTAATGCTTCTGCATGAACTGAACTTGACCATTGAATGTTGTTTGACCTGTGATATTGCCTATGATTTATTATGTGACGATCTCGCTTTTCAGAACTCGGATATTACGCAATATCGAGTAACTATAAAAAGTGCAGAGTAATCAAACATGGAAAAGGAACTTGCATAAAACCTCCACTTATCGAAATAAGAACAAAATGCTTTACCAAAATTTTACAGACCGCGTCCAGTGCCGTTGTCACTCCGAGGTGCGGTGGATAAGGAAATTGACCGGTTGATACAGCAGGGCGTGTTTAAGCCAATTAATTTTTCGAAGTGGGCTACGCCATTGGTTTCAGTCCGTAAGAAAGATGGATCGGTTCGGCTTTGTGGAGATTATAGGTCGACCGTTAACCCTATGCTGCAACCGGACCCATTCCCGCTACCAAGGATTCCAGAAATTCTCGCATCCATTGAGGAAGCGAGTTGGTTCTCGACACTGGATCTGCGGCAGGCATATCTACAAATACTATTAACGGAGCGGTCTGCTGCAGTAGCAGCGGTGAATACCCAAAGGGGACTGATGGTGGTGACTCGACTCCCATTTGGGACGATGCCCAGCGCTGGGGCATTTCAACGCAGTATTTCGACCGTGCTGGGAGGAGTGCCCTCGATGCACGTGTATTTAGACGACATTCTAATAGCGACCGCGTCGTGGAAGCAACACTGTATTGTTGGAAGCAGTTTTTAAGAAGTTGCTAGACGCTGGGCTGCGTTTGGCACTAGAAAAGAGTAATTTTGGTAAGAAGGAATTGGATTTTCTGGGTTTTCATTTGAGTGGGTTAGGCTTGTCACCGATTGAGTCTAAGGTGCAAGCGCTAATAGAGATAGCTCCACCGGAAGATAAGTCGCAATCGCGCACTTTTATCGGTATCGTTAACTTTTACTCAGTTTTTGTAAAAGAGCTGGCAAGTTTAGCAGCTCCTTTGTACGAGCTTTTGTGTGAGCAGGTTAAATGGAGTTGGGCGAATAAGCAGCAGAGCGCATTTGTTGCAGTGAAGAACGCATTGGCGTCTGCACCGGTGTTGCAATTTTATAGCGTTTCGCGTCAGGTGGTGTTGGCTTGCAATGCCTCTCCATTCGGCGTGGGTGCAGTGCTGGCTCACGTGGATGAGAGGGGACAGGAGCTCCCAGTGTCATTTGTTTCACGGTCTTTGAGTAAGACCGAAAGAAACTATTCACACTTGGATAAGGAAGCCCTTGCAATTGTATACGCGGTCAAGAAATTTCACATCTACCTGGCTGGTAGGGAGTTTGTGATCACAACAGATCACAAACCGCTACTAGGCATTTTGGCACCTGATCGACCTATACCGGCTATAATTTCGCCAAGACTTTTGCGATGGTCAATTATATTATCAGCCTACCGGTATACCTTGATTTATAGAAAGGGCACCGCCAATGCGAATGCGGATGTGTTAAGCCGATTCCCGATGAAGGCTACGATACCGGAAGAATTAGAATATCCAGTATTTCTAACAGAACTACAAACGAAAGATTTGGTAGGCGTAGAGCAAGTGATACAGGCCACAAGAAAGGATAGAGTATTACAGTTGATACTGGAAGCGGTTAGAGTAGGGGATCGTTCTTAGTTGATGAACAAACCAGAGTTAAAAAAGTTTTTAGATAAATTTGATGAATTGTCAATTATGCAAGAGGTTTTGATGTGGGATGAGAAAGTGGTAATACCTGTGGAGTTGCAACCTAAAGTGTTGAAGTTACTGCATGAGGGCCATCCAGGAATAGTAACAATGAAGCGTAGGGCAAGATATTACGCATAGTGGCCAGGCATGGACACACAGGTAAGCAGGTATGCTCAGGAATGTGTGGTTTGTGCAATGCATGGTACTTTGGCCCCACATGTTACGCCGATTATATAGCCAAGGACAGTGAGACCTTGGGTAAGAATACACCTTGATTTCGCGGGCCCGGTATTAGCTAATATGATATTGATTGTTGTAGACGCTTTTTCGGGTTGGCTAGAGCTGCGGGCAATGCGTAGCGCAACGTCGGCAATGACAATTAGAGCTTTAAGATCCATATTTGCGTTGTTCGGTATTCCACATCTGATTGTATCGGATAACTGACCGCAGTTTGCATCGCAGGAGTTTGAAGGATTTTTAAAAGGGAATAGTATTGAGCACATATTTTCCCCGCCTTATCATCCGCAATCTAATGGCTGTGCGGAGCGCGCAGTGAGATGGACTAAAGACAAATTAAAGAAAATCACTAAAGGCGATTTAGAACTTAGGTTGAATCGAATTACCTTATATCAACATGCTAATTTTAAGGGAAATCAGAATAAAACACCTGCTATGCTGTTTTTGAATAGACAGGTTAATACGCATCTTGATGCGATGAAACCGAGACTCAATTATGCGCGCACGAGTGATGCAGTGGTACAGCGTAATTTTATGATGGGTGAAAGTGTATGGTATCAGGTGTTCCCTAAAGCAGTGATTAGATGGCATCCCGGCATAGTAACTGAGATAAGAGATGCAGTAGTTTATGTGATAAAAGATGTGGAATCAGATCAACTGCATGTTAGACATTTAAATTGCTTGCGCAGGCGGATACTAACAAATCCTGAGGTTGAGGTTGTTGTAAAAGAACCGAGTCAAGTGCCGGTAGAAGAAGTGCAAGAAAAAGAGACACTTGAGCAAAATATGCGGCCTACGGTGGTTCTGCTTAAAAGTCAGCAAGAAGCAATAGGTCAACGTCAAACAACAGGTCGGCAGAGGACACAAGTGACGGGGACCGGAATGATATTGAGAAGTAGACCGCGACGATCATATTCGTTTCCTCGATATAGAGTAGTAGAGTCAGAGTCGGAGGATGAGAACGATCTAGATCAGGCGGTATGGACCGGTGAAGTAAAACCATTGCCAGGAATAACACCAAGAAAAGTGACAAGTGAATCGTCATCGGAGTCCGAGCAGGAATTTGCATCACCAAAGTGTTGACCTATCGGTGATGGCCAGGACCTTTGGACACTCCAATGTCCAGAAATCACAGTGGAAGCGATTTTTCAATGTTTTCTGCAAAGTAGAATTTTGATGGGAAATCCGAGATCGCTCGGCGGGACTCGGTGGCCCGGCTGCGGCCAAAAGTTGCCGCGATTCCCGTACTCCAAAAAGTCGGCTCTAAATAATTGTCACAGCGCTCCGGCGATAGGCTAGTTGAATTCCTCGTACCTTTCTTAGTATCCCACAGTAAATTCAGAATTTTTGCCCAACTGGTTTGCTTTGGGCACACAGAAAACCACATAAGATACAAACATGAAACTAGTGCCTAAAGGTGCTACACTGCTACTCTGCCTCAGTGTGCCTTGCTTCATACATGTATTCCTGCTGCAAAATGACTTGAATTCGCCCTGCATCACACACTCATTGTCCACACTTGCTGCT
>JH432106.1:93150-113688 GCA_000239455.1 Strigamia maritima
ACAAATTGAAACTGACATATCCAAACTGACATAATGACACAGACATACTGACTCTAACAAAATGAAACCAATATATTAAATCAAGACAAAATAAGAAAAAAGTTTATACAAACTGAAACTGACATACCGACACTGGCATGAAACTGACTCCTTTGCACGACAAATCCCAGCGTACCCCGGCGTACCAACCCCGTCGTACCAACCCTGTCGTACCAACCCCGTCGTTTCAACCCCAGCGTTCTAGATAGATAGATAGATAGAATTGAGTTTATAGACGTAAGCGACGCCCAGCGTTCTAACCCCGGCGTACTGATCCTGGTGTATCCAGCTGGCTCGGCTAATTCGGCTGGCCAGGCGTACTGATCCAGGCATACTAACCCGGGCATACTAATCCAGGGCGTACTAATCCGGGCGTACTACCGACCAAATCTGTCCATATAACTGACTTCCTAATTCTTGTGCCGCTATAGAGCCGGTATTTCCGGTATTTTATATCACCGTTGATAACGTGCAGCTCGAGAGAGCCTGGAGGCACTTGTAGGCTACCCTACAGAGGTGCCCACCGCTGAGAGTCTCCCGTCTCTCCCAGTTCTTAATTGATTCCATATGTCCCCTCTTTTCAGAGCATCCGTCATTTCCACTCAAGCTTCCACTCAAGCTTCGAGACCAGGCCCAGGAGAACCCCCCAGGCCGATGCAACAAACACCAAACATCGACCCAGGAGGCCCCGGCAGCTGCCACACTACCGGGGGGCGGATTAGATTCATTTCGCCGCTCACTCCCGTGGGTGGTGCAATACTCAGGGCCACGTTTTAACCCAGCAGTCTCCAACCCCCGCTCAAGCACCCACCTTCCGATGGACGCGAGCAGAAGCCAGAAGTCGCCAGGTAGAAGAACGTTGCCCAGCGGGGACCACGTGGAGGTAGAACAATCCGCCGACTGACCGAGACGCTAATATACGCCGGTTTAGTCCCAGCCAGCCATTTGTAAAACAGACCACTAAACCCTTCAATCTGCCACGACTCAGATGACAACCACCAGCACCAAAGAGTGTTAATCCTCAATCAATGTTGTTAAAATGAATTGGGCAAGAATCGATCGCACATCCGAGGATGGCGATTTACTAAGTTCAAAGAGAGTCATAGTTACTCCCGCCTACTGACTTCCTACTACTGACTTCCTACTACTACCGATTTCCTACGACTACCAACTTCCTACCACCGACTTCTTCCAGCTGACTTCTGAAAACTGACTTATCCCAGCATACCAATCCAAGCGTACCAACCATGTGGTTTCAACTTCGCCGTACTAACCCCGTCGTTTCAACCTTGACGTACGGGGCTGGGTGTCACCGGCCAACCGGGCATACTAATCCAGGCTTACTAATCCGGGCGTACCAATCCGGCCGTACCAATCCGGGCTAACAAGCGGCTAAGATCCCGGTGTACTGATTCTAACCCACTACCAACCTGGACAACTCGCTAACATATAGTAAGATAAAATTGAGTTAGCAGACGCAAGCAGCGACTTAGGTCATACACCTCTTTTAATCAAACCCACTAACAAAAATAGAGACAAAAGACACAGAAGTAAAAGAAGAGCAAAAAAGAGAAGAAGAGACAGATAACCAGAGGACCCATTAGCACCACTGCAGCGGAAATAGAAAGTGCCACAGCAGAGTGCCCAGGGAGAGAGAGAGAGAATTAGGTTTATAGACGCAAGCGGCGACTTAGGGAGTGCCCAGGGAAGGCCACGAGGAGGCTGGGCTTGGAAGTTTTCTCCCCCGAGGAGCACACAGCAGACATTATTTCCAATTACGGGATGTGGCACAATTGAACTGTTAGTGCATGTGAATGGACATGAAAAATGTTTATTTTGTTGAGGGATTTAAGTGCAATTTGATTGCAATTGGCAAAATTGATCAAGCAGGTTTTCATATAAATATTTTCAAAGACCAATTGAGAGTGTTTAAGTCAGATTCTCGAGCTTGTTCGTTGTTAGGTAAGCTTGATGGTGGGCTTTACCGTGTTCAGGGCGCAATCCAGTACAGAAAAAGTAATAAGAAAGAATTGAGTTCTGGAACTTGTGGATTGGAAGCCCATACAACTAGCAAAGTCGAGAATGTGTGTGAAAATGCCCAGTTATGGCATAAACGTTTGCTCATGTTGATGTCAATGGTCTAAAGAAGTTGAATGGTGATAATTGTGTGAAAAACTTAAATGTAATCATGAAAACCGATATTTGTAAAAACTGTGAAATTTCAGATTTGACAAGAATGAGTGTGAATTCTAAAAATGAAGTTGTGACTTCAAAACCACTAGAGTTGATTCGAATTGGGGTGTGGGGACCAACTAAAACTAAGTCATTAGGTGGTGCAAATTAATTGATGACTATTCACGTTACAGTTGGGCTTTCCCACTTAAACACAGTGATGAGGTGTTACCAATTTTTCAAAAACTTCATTTAAGGGTTGAGAAATTGAGTGGTTTTAAAGTCAAAAGTGTAAACCTTGAAAATGGTAAACAGTTAATAACCTTGGACTTTCAAAATTATTTAAACCAAGCTGGAATTGTTGTCAAGTCAGAGGAGAATAACAACCAAAAGGTTAAGAATGTGACAAAAGACTTTATTGATACGGTTATTTTACTTGTTAACGGTATTTTCAAAGAAACCAGTATGCCAAAATTTTTGTGGGCTGAACTTGTGTTGTCGGTCACATATTTATTGAATAGGTATCCCAATCTGTACATTAAAGGACAAATCCCATATGTTTTGTGGCGTGATCGCGCCTTGTCAATGGGCCATATTAGAGTTTTAGGTTCATTTGTGAGTGCTAAAAATCCAAAACCCCATGATGATGTAGGGGCTTTTAAAAAGGGCTATTTGGTGGGATATTTAATTTCAGATTCAAGGCTCTTTTATGATAGTATCCACTATGGAAATTGGTTTGATACTTTATTCATTTTATTACCCATCCAATCGCATCTGTTCTTATATACTTTAGTGGCTTTTTCTGTGCTCGAACAAGCATTGAATTATACCAATGGAAATTGGTCAGTATTTATTTTGTAAGATATAAATAAAAAACAAATAAAAATAAAAATACAACAAAAAAAAATAAAAATCAAGAAAATAGAAGAAAAAATAAATAAAAATGAAAGACTTGATTTAGAATTAAGAAAACATTTCAACATTACTGGATGATATATATATCATATCCACATATATTTTCTTCAAAAATGTACCTCCGTAAAAAATTTGTATGTACCTCCGCTTGTCAGGCGCGACTTATGGGAAAATCTTAACTTGTCATGCTATACAGCGAAATCGACCCATCAAAGCAACCCGATTTTGAGCATGGCCGGATGAGTTCCAAAATAGGAAAAAATTAAGAAAAAAGTCTTATTTTGTGACTCAAATTGAAAAAATAAAAAAATGATGAATCCGCTTTTAATTTTCACTCATTTTTTTTATATCCATTTTATGATGCTAAAAACTTACCAAGTCAGAGACGACAAAAATAAAAGCAAAAAAGAAATTAGTTTTGTTTTGGATTTTACCTTTAACCATTAATTTTCTCTCGTTCGAGATTAATGCGTCGAATAATTGCCGATATTACAGTCAACAGATCTCGTCATGATAGTCTTTCTCCGCTTTTTCAACGTCGGGTCCACCAGCGGAGCAACCGTTTTAAACTTCTTCGGCGGTGGTGAGAAATGCTCATCCGATGTGTTTTCGACAAATTCGCGTTTCCGTTTTAATCCAGTAGATGGCTCAACATCATCGAAATCATCCGAATCCGAATCGCTCGGCAGTTTCTCTTCTTCGTCCGATTCCGAATCACTCATTTCCTCGATCACACTTTTCATCGATTCGTCGTCCGATTCCGGATCAGAATCGATAAATTCAACGTTTCTATCGCCTTCAATTTCTTCCTCTCTCTCTTCAACCAACTCGAACTTGGACTTCTTTTGCTCTTGGTCGCTCCATCCTCCTCCTCATCGTCATCATCGTCATCATTTGAAAGTGATTGATCGAGGTAATCGAATTTCGTCGATCTCACTTCCTCTTCGTCCTCCGCATTTCTTTTTTCCGCGTTTTTGCTTCTCGAAATATCGTAAGATTTAGCGCTCTTTGCGAACGCCGCTTCCGCTTCTTCGGCGGTCAACGGTTTATAAGTCGGCATGTTTCTAAAATTGTACCATTCCGCGACGGGATACGCGTCGAATGCTCCGTCGGGTGCGCGAACGAAAATCCAAAAGTCCGAGTTATCGCCGATTCCGCCCTCTTTGACTCCGCGGAACTTCTTCGTACTCGTGACATCCGGTGTCAGAATCCACGGCTGATCTTCGGGTTTGTATTCCTTTTGTCTCGTCGCCGCATATTTTCGAGCGCCGAATTGATGCTTTTTCAAATCTTTCGGTCCGTTTTCCTCGCGTGTCATTTCAGCTTTTGACCAATCGGATGGAAGATTGGCAGACGCGTGAAATTTCATTATACCGAAGCGTTTGTTGGTCGCGGGAACTCGAACTTTGACTTCCGCAGTTGGTACCTTCGAAGTATTCATTTTTCTCTTAACGAATAGAGAGACAATTAGAACAATGTCACGATGCACCGCTCGGAATAATGATTGAATAGCACACATGCAGCTTATATATACAAATATCGATTTCAACGTCGTTGTAACGTTCAACGATCGCACGAACCCAAGACGTTACGGAAAGGTCTCGAAACAAAAAACGATAATCCGTCGTACATCAATTTTCAGAATTTAAAAAATAACTTCCGGCGTGTAAAAATGCAAACAATCAAATTTTAAAATTAAAATAAAAATAAAAATAATGAAAAAATTCAATTTCAGTCAAAATTCAATTAAAATTTTTTGGCATTGTTGACTGTTATTTGGATTAAAATTTCTTTTTAGGAACAATTTACAGCAATATTTTGGTCATGGAGGAACCAATATGTTATTATAGTGAATGGTGTCTCTACTATTGATGTAGTACGTAGTGGACATTTGAGTTTAAAATCTCCAAAAAAAGAAATTTGTATTTTTACTTAAAAAAAATAAAAATAATAAAATTACATTTGAAATATGGTGGCTGATGGATATATGATAATACATTTTGGTGGAAAACTATATCAGTATGGATGATACACTGAAAATGGATAAATTTCAATTATTTTATTTTCTAAATTGTATTTTTTCAATGTTAACAACATCAATTCAATTGCAATAACAAATATTCCCCACAGATCCTTGGACAGTACGTGTACGCCCAACGTGTGACGCTCAAATGACTCCATCAATTTTGAAATAAAATTTGTAGGAGAGGATAATTTAGCATTACTCATCAGATACTCAGAAAAAAATGACTTAAAATCACCTCTTTTACAAACCCACTTGGCAACACGGACATATGCACCATTCGAATAGTAAAAAATAAGAGAGAGAGAGAGAATTGAGTTTATAGAGTTTATATAGTTTATTGAGTACCGTACTGTACCATAGAATACAGAAAAGTAAAAATTTATAATATTGTAATATTTGTCACACTGTAGCAATGTTACTGCGTTACTGTATCAATGATGCAACTGCATGTCTAACTTCTAACTTTGCACCACCTTTTGTATAGGGTAAACTTAGTTATGATTATGAAGGAGTTGCATGATGAAATATTTGGATATGGTTACATCAGAAACACTGCGAAAATATCCTCCTGCTCTTCGGAAAAATTATAAATTATTTAAAATTACCTTAGTATGATAATTTCATTTTGTTTTAGTCTTGACCGAATTTGTTCGGAAGATGACTTCTTTCAAGATGAATGGAATTAATATAAGAAAAGGAATACAGGAAGTAATACCTGTTTAAGCTATTCATCATAATCCAGAATTTTATCCCAATCCAAACGTTTTTGATCCTGAAAGGTTGTTTTACTTGAACCAAACATTGAATTTACAATTTAAAATACAAATCCTTAAAACAAATTTTCACCTGAAAACAAAGCAGAGCGAAATCCATTCACTTATCTTCCTTTTGGAGCTGGTCCAAGAAATTGTATTGCAAAGAGATTTGCATTGATGGAAGCTAAACTCGTCGTTATGGTGCATATGCTGTATAATTATCGCTTTCAAACACGCAAAGAAAATGAGGTATGAAATTGTATTGTTAAATAGATAATAAATTATTCGTTTTCAATCTTATTAATAGTATCCCATAAAGATGTATAAAGGAACCGGTTTACTGCAACCAATGTCATTAAAACTCGTATTGCAGAAAAGAGTTGATGAAACTGTTGAATTAATACGTAACGTATATGTAATAATAATAATACGTAATACGTAATATATACGTAATGCTTTTATATGGAAATAAAAAAATAAGTAACGTTTTCCAAACGTTGTTTTTTTCCCAAACATATATATACAATATTTGAGGTTTTGAGGTTTTCTACTGTTGATTTTGATCAGTGAACACACTTTCACACATCAGGAATCCTGAATTTGCGGTTATTCACAAAACCGGTTGTTAAGAAAATTACGTCACTATTAATTTTTGCTTTAGATTTATTTCCAATGGAATTTGACAATACAACTACATATTCATTGAGTAATGTACAGAAATGTGCAAAACTGGTCAAATGGTATGTTGAATGTGGTAGCAAAATATCGGTGGGAATGACTTTATTTGCTTATCATCTGCCACACGAAATGTTTCTAAGAATATATAAGTCAATGAATGGGGGAAGAATTGCAAAAATATTAATCGCAAATAAAGAAATTATAAAAGCGGGAGACAGCATCTTCATCTTGGAGAATTGTCCGCATACTGTAGATACGAACGACAAGTGTGCAGAATGTGGGCTTGACGACATTACTCGTGTCAATGCGATTACTTTCAATAATAGAAGACTTTCTGTTGGAAAGCGCTTTATTCATCATTTATCAAGCAAGCTTTATCGATCCAATCGATTGGTTCGCAGAGTGCTATTAAACAACGTAATCAAAGAGTTAGAAGTCGGAATAGATGAGATAAAATTAGATTTGGAATATTTATCTCCAGATCCTTCTCAAAGACATCCGCCTTGTCCGATTCACGAGAAGCCACATGAGCCTGATGAAAATGAACCGCCATGTAAACGACGGCGATTTGATGATTTTGATTGATCATTTTATTTAATTTTTTTTGATACGGTACATCAATAAAATATACACTTAAGAAAACTGCTGAGCCATTTCTATTTTTAGTGCAGTTTCATGAGTTTTTATCCTCGTTTTCTTGAATTTGTCGCACATACATACGTATCCAAATGTTTTTGTAATGACTAGTTCCCGATTTCTTTCTCGTTTAGAGCCAGCAGCAAACTGTGCGAATCATTTTCTAAAGCCCTTTTCGATACTTCTAATTTCGAATAATGTGATTTGACTGCGTTGAGAGTTCCTTGGACCTAACTGCTTTTCTTCAGTATCTTTGCGCAATCCATTTTGGCTACTTTATTCTGTGCAAATAAAAATAAGAGATTACAAATTATGGACAAATAAGGATAAATTGCAATAATCCTACTATTAATTGTCATTTAATATCGTTTTCTAAATCGAAATTTTATCCATTAAACGAGCTCTCTTCATTTCGTTGCTCTGAATCGTAGATTCGTGGATTTGATTAGTGGTCAAGGCAACAGATAGTTTAAAATCAATGTTTCTTTTTCCTGCAGACAAAATAAATTACCAAATTTTAATACTTTTACTAAGTTGTAATTTGTTTCTACCTTCTTCAGCCATTCCCAGCTATTTGTGTTGGTAGTAAATAGGGTTAGCATCTGTGGCATAGATTCGCCACATTCACACTAGGCGGCGCCACCAAAAACGCGACTGCCGGACTTAACGTCCAGCAAACGTCCACTTCCGGTCAAGACGTTATAAAAGCGCAAACTTGCCGACAGACCTTGCCATTCCTGATCCATCCGTGAGTCCGCCCTTAGTGTTATTGCTATTGTTGACGGCCATCGCGTGTCAGCCGACAAAACACGCGGTGCAAGCGAGAGAAGCCGATTTAAGACCCACCGACTACATTCGATACTTTGCGCGCTCCATTCAAATGGTTGAATGCCGAGAATCTACAGTAAGAGGAATTGATTTGATTGCATTTGTGTTTGCCAATTTATTATCTATGTTAGGTTTAGTTTATTTTAATAAAAGTGTTTATTTCAATTCTCAATTGTCGTCTGTTCTTTGTTCAATCCATCGCGAATGCGGAGAACCGATAGCATTAAATAATTAAATAAACTAGCAAGTTACCCGTTACTACGTAACTTGAAAACTTCTCAAACACCCACACCGGTGATTTCCTGTGAAATCCTGTTTAACCTGTAAACAACCCATTTAATCCACGAAATCACCATGAAATCACTAAAATCTTGTAAACATCATTAAAATCCCGTAAAAATCATTACAATCCCGTAAAAAATAATTAAAATCCCGTAAAAATCATTACAATCCCGTAAAAAATTAATTAAAATCCCATAAAATTCATTAAAATCCCGTAAAATTCATTAAAATCCCGTAAAATTCATTAAAATCCCGTAAAATTCACTAAAATTCCGTAAAAATCATTAAAATCCCATAAAAAATCATAAAAATTCCGTGAAAATAATTAAAATCCTGTAAAAATCATTAAAATTCCATAAAAAATCATTAAAATTCCATAAAAAATCATTTCCCGAAATCCCGTTTAACCCGTGGATTCCAATCAAATCCTATACTGTTAAATATACTGGATCACCAATCCCGTGGGATCCTGTGGGGTCCCGTGTGTTAAACATGTGTCCGAGATTATTAAAACGTCACCAATAACAGCCAATCCCATTGAATGCTGTTTAAAAACCGGTGCGCCATCTGCCGTCGGTTGCAAATATTGCTAAAGGCTTCGGACACCAACGACAAATTATATTATGATGATGATGATGATGATGATAATCCACTATACGATCAGAATAAAAGTAGATTGCTGTTTATTAAATAAATACAAAGTGAGAATATGCCACAATGGTGCCGTGACCAAACCAGCTTTTTAGTTGCGATTTTTGCAGTGAATTCGAATTTTGAAAATTTTGACCGCATGGTCAAGTGGGCCTAATTAGCGAAATTTCGCATTAAAAGGTGTGCGTCGATTGGACATTGTACGGATTCGGTTGTGATTTGATGATTTTTATGTTTTATTTTGGAAATTCAGTTGTAGTTGCTAGGTTTAAGTTTGACTTTTAATAAAAAGTGACTTTTTATTTTGAACAAAACAAAGTGTGTTTTGGGGTTTTTGCTATTCTGACATTGTTGCGACAGCATGCTAAGATAGGGTTAAAATTTTTTTTGGGGGCGATATATGAACATAGAACTAGACTTTAGGCAACTAGCATATAATTATTTCGAAATGAGTAAGACTGCAGAAAAACTGGCGGCTGAGGCGCAAGCGGCGATAAATGTTGCGCTCAACATGTCGAATTTAATTTCCATGATTCCGAAATTTTCCGGAAGTAATAAAGCAGGAGGAAGTTCGGTAAAGCGTTTTATAGCAGCGATCAATGAATTTGAAATAGATTCGGGCTTAACGGGTGCAAAGATTTGCAAAGTAATTAGGTCGAAATTTGTAGAGGACGCGAATGTGTGGTTAAACGATAGCTACGAAGTGATTAATTGCACAGAAAAAGTTGAATTTTTTGAGCTTTTGCGCGGGCGTTTCGGGCAAGTAATTCCGATCGAAATTCACATCGATCAGTTCCAGACTGCAACACAGAGGAAAGAGGAAAGTGCAGTAAACTTTGCGGCTAGACTTAGGGGTTATCTCGAGCGTATTATGCGGAAACAGGGCAATTATAAGTTTAAGTTAGGCTCCAAAGCAGACATTAGAGAAAAGATGGCGATGCAAGGGCACTTTAGCGACTTGCAGGAATGCGTGAATTGGGTTACGAGACAGGAACTGGTCATGAACAGCATTGCAAAAACTGCAACGTCCAATTTGGCTAATTTAGAGGTCTCGGCTGTTCAGCAACAGCCAAAAACCAAGAAAACAGATAAACCAGCAGTTGTGAACGAGGTAGAAGTCCGGACCAAACAGTTAGCAGATTTAAAGGGACAATTAGAAAAGATGCAGGCGGTTGGTGTTAACTCTGGTACCGACCAGTTTGCTTTGAGTGATAGGCGTCGACAAAATGATCGATATTGTTTCAAATGTGGGCTTTTGGGGCACATGGCGATGGATTGTCGCACTCAAACGAGAAATTATCTGTGTCATCGATGTGATGGGCGAGGACACATCGAAAAATATTGTAATGTGGCGGTACAGTGGAATGAAGACAAGAGGGCGTGGTTCCAACGGCAAAATGGCCAAAATGGTGGTCAGAACAATTCCGGCGGCCAAAACAATGGCAGTTCCAATAGTTCTGGCTATTCAAATGGTCAGGGAAATAATTACAACAATGGGAATAATTTCAATCGAGGTGGTTATAACAATAACAGAGGAGGTTTTAATCATAATCGAGGGAATAATCCAGGTTTTAGAGGAAACGGATATAATAATAATATGGGTAGGGGTAATTATAACCCAGGGAATGGCAGAAATCGGCAATCGAATAATCCGAATGCTGGTTTCCAAAATGTTCAGGTTGCCAGGTATGTGCCACCATCTAAGAATGGAGGGCAGACCGATTCTGCGACAGCCTCAGTTCCTTTAAACTGATTGGGCAGTTGATGTCGAGACCAGACATCGATACGGCCCAAAATGCTGCAAGAATAGGTCAAGTGACGGGCATTAGGCCGCAGGATGGTTTAAAACCCAAGAAAACAGTTAGTTGGGATGACGAGAATCCCAACGACATTGTTTCTAATTTTAATAAAGTGATGGATTTGTATTTGAGAGGGAACGCGGGAGAAGTAGCTTTTGAACACGAGGCGGATGGGGTCATCGAAATAGAACAGGCGGAACCAGAATCGAAGCTGGGCACTAGAGACAGGTTTTCAGAAGTAGAGTTAGCTGAGATGTATGAGTTGTTTGACGATGACGACATCCTCGAACCCATTTTGGACAGTTTAGTTGAAAACACAGTCGAAGGAATTTTTCAGGAAAATAGTGTAGAATATAGATAGATAGATAGAATTGAGTTTATAGACGTGAGCGACGACTGAGGTCATTTTTGACCATTTTTGTATAATGTAATGCTGCATTCCATTGCAGAATGGAATGCAGCATTACATTATACAAAAATGGTCAAAAACAGAGACAAAAGCCACAGAAGAGAAAGCGGAGCAAAAAAAGGAGATAGATAACCAGAGGACCCATTAGCACCACTGCAGCGAAAAAACAAAGTGCCACAGTGGAGTGCCCAGGGGAGGCCACATGGAGGCTGGGCTTGGAAGTTTTTCCCCGTGTAGAATATAAGCTCCATGAAAGTTTAGATGGGCATAAAGTCCCAAAAGTTTCGGAAGTAGGATATAAAATCCCAGAATTAGTCGAACATAAAGTTCAAAGTGTTTTAAAAAGTTGCGTCGGACATAAAGATCCAGTTGTTTCCAATATAGATGAATATAAAATTCAAGTTCTTTTTGAAAATAAAGTCGGGCATAAAGTTCCAAAAGTTTTAGCGGGCCATGAAGCGTCAAACGTTTTAGACGAATATGAAATTCAAAAGTCTTCAGAAAATAGCGCAGAACATAAAGTTCCAAAAAATTTAGCAGGTCATAAAGTACCAGAGGTTTTAGTCAAACATAAAGTTCAAACATTTCAAAATAAATTTTTCAACAGTAGTGTCGAGCATAAAGTTCCAGAAATTCTAGTAGGACGTAAAGATCCAAAATTTTTAGACAACGACGAATATAAAATTCGAGAAATTTTCCAAAGTAGCATAAAACAGGAAGTCCCAGATAAATCAGTCGAATATGAAATTCAAAAGTTAAATTATGAGTGTGAATTGTCGTTTGAACCAAGCTTTGACTTCGACGTAGAAAACGAGAAAATAAACGTTGAAATTTAATAAAAGAAGTAGAAATTTTATTATCAGAAGATACAGTAGCACTTACAATAAAATCAGAGAATGAATTGTGCAATGGTGTCCGCAATCAGTGGGCCGACATGGTTGAAACCGTCGATTCGATTCCACAAATCGAACTCGCGGCGAAAAACTATGGCGCGCCGACAATTGTAGCGCCTAACAATGGGGTCGGAGCGCGTGGCTGCCCCACCGATGAACCGCACTGCGCGACTTTTAAGGGAAATCGCCAAGACGACAGCTGTTGCTGCCCCTTTTCCGTTCGGCAGCCCGGCACAACTTTTACGGGGAATCGCGCGCGGGTCAGCGGTTGCGCGCAGAATGAAAGTAGTTTTAGCGACAAAAATGAGAAATCGAATGAACTAGCGAATAAAAATGATTCGAGTTTGGAAATAAATAGATATTTGCCGATTATTCAGATAAATACGTTAGGTGAGATAGATAGATAGATAGAATTGAGTTTATAGATGCAAGCGACGACTGAGGTCATACAACGTAAGGTGAGAACGACAAAGTGGGTTTGCCGACTAAATTGTATTATGTCAGCGTGAAAATTGACGATTTAGAATTGAAACTTTTAGTGGACACGGGTGCTGCGGCTAGTTTGTTACACATACACACATGGAATAAATTAAGGAATTACAGTATTCCATTTTTAGAGGGTGTTGTTGACTGTCAGTTGATGGGAGTAACGGGTACTTTTATGAAAATGCTTAAAAAAGTCGAATTAGAGTTGGAAGTTGGTAAAAAGGCAAACAAGGCATGGATGTATGTTTATGGCGACTCAGCAAGTGAAATAAAATTAAATGACATTATGGGATTAGATTTATTACAAAATTTTAAAACTTTAATTAATACCGATTTACATGAACTTTGGTTCACAGATGATTTGAAAAATCAAATAGGTTTATTTTATAAACATGGTAGAGTCGAAAAGGACATTATTGTACCATATAATCGAGAATTGTTAAGAATTAGCGACAGTTTTAAGAAAGCCTTAGAAATTGAGTCGCCATCAAAATCAGATATGCCTTGGTCGACCTTGCCCAGTGAATTGAGTTTTAACATCAAATCATGGTGGGAAAGCAATAAACATGGGGAATTGTTTTGTTCTTATTTAGAGGAAATTGAAGCAAATTTACTTCAAAATCCATTTAGTGAACAGAACACTTTAGCTATTCTAGAAGTAGGAAATTTAGAAACTATTTCAATCTCAGACTTTAAATTAGACCATTTAGAAGGGACAGATAAAGTCATCATGGTGGAACTTTTGGGCGAATATTTGGACATTTTTGCTAAGGACATCTTTGGGTTAGGGTGCACTAATAAAATAGAACACCGCATATTCCTAACAGATGATATTCTAGTGGCTAAACGTCCTTATCGTCTTCCAGAAGCGCACTATGAGACTTTGAGGGAACTTATCGATAAATTAAAGGCGGCAGGCATTATAGAAGACTGCAACTCTGCCTATGCAGCGCCATGTATGCTTATCATACGGGAGGGCAAACCACCCAGATTAGTTATAGACTACAGAGGACTTAATTTGAAAGTTGTAGCGAACAATTATCCTTTAATCGAAGAACTTTTAGCTCAGTTAGGAGAAGGCATTTATTTTTCGACCATGGATTTGTCCAATAGATTTTGGCAAGTGCCTGTTGCTATTGAAGATAGGCACAAAACTGCCTTTATCACCTCTTTTGGCACTTTCCAATGGACCCGAGTTCCCGTGGGTTTGAAAACCAGTCCCGCTAATTTTCAAAGACTTTTAAGTAAAACCCTAGAACCAATAAAGCAGAGTGGGGTTTTTATAGACGACGTTTTGGGATGGACCCGTATGTTTAGGGAACATCCATTTTTGTTGCGAGAAAATTTTTAATCAAATTCGAGCGGCAAATTTAAAATTAAAACCGAGTAAATGCGTTTTCGCATCGAAAGAAGTGACATATTTGGGTCACATTATTAAAGAGGGTACAATTCGGCCGATTCAAACTAAGGTGGAAGCACTTGAAAAATGCTGACCACCAAAGTCAATCGCCGAAATTCGGTCTTATTTGGGATTAACGGGATATTATCACCGATTCATTAAAGATTTCTCGTCAATCGCTGCGCCAATGAGCGACTTGTTGAAAAAGGATGTGAAATTCAAATGGGGTGAAAAACCACAAATAGCCTTTGACACCTTAAAAACTAAACTGATTGCCCATCCAATTTTAATTTTGCCGAATTGGGATGAGACCTTTATTTTAGAAACAGACGCGTCGGCAATAGGGTTAGGCACCATTTTGCAGCAAAATTTGAATGGCCGTTTGAATCCGATTGCATTTGCAAGCCGACGACTGAATGGGGCCGAGCAAAATTATCCGGCAATGCATCTTGAAGCGTTGGGCTGTATTTTTGCAGTAAAACACTTTAAGTATTATCTGCTCGGACGAAAATTTGTTCTGCATACGGACCATCAGCCGCTGACTTTTCTCATGCAGACGACGCATACGAAAGCGCAATTTAACAGATGGAGTCAGGCTTTACAAGAGTATGAGTTTGACATTGTTTACAAAGCGGGACCTACAAATAAAGCAGATTCTCTTTCCCGACTTTTGCCTTTAGAAAATGTAAAAATAAATCTTTTGAGTTCTAAACTTATGAAACTTCATGATTGGAATATCGAGCGTATACGGGAAGCCCAACAAAGCGACCCAAAATTAGCCGAAATCATTAAAGTATTAGAAAAGGGACCAATTCCTTTTAAAAGTCGTTTTGAGAAATGGGACACTTTTTATTATGACAAGGATAAATTAATTTTCAAGGTAAAATGTAGAGACGATGATGTAGTTACGACTTTAGTAGTGCCAGAACCAATGATTCCGGCCATTTTGATGCAAACTCACGACAAAGGGGGACATTACGGCATCGAAAAGATGTACAATACCGTAATGGGCCTATATTATTGGCCAGGGGCATACAGGGACATCACAAATTTTGTTGCTTCTTGTAATCAATGCAATGCACGCAAGAAACCAACTGGACGGGCCCCAATTCAGATTTTTCAACCTGTTGGCATACCTATGGAGCGCGTAGCATTCGATGTGTTAGGCCCACTTAGAGAAACTCCGAGGGGAAATAAATTTATTGACTATTTTAGCAAGTGGCCAGAAGCTGTGGCATTAAAGGTGCAGAATTCAGAGAGTATAATTAAAGCTCTCGAATCATCTTTAACAAGCAGACATGGCCCGATGAAAACTTTATTGACTGATCAAGGGAAATCCTTTATTTCCAAACAATTTAACGCATGGTGTAAAGAGTTAGGGATCAAGCATGTTATGACAACAGCTTATCATCCACAGTGTAACGGGCTTGTAGAAAGGTTTAATGCAACACTTGCAGCCACCTTATCACATATGCTTAGGGACACTCAGGCAGATTGGGATTTGCATATCGACTCGACTTTAATGGCTTATAGAATGGCAGTGCACAAAATCACTGGCCATTCCCCTATTTATTTATTTACGGACAGAGACCCATGGGTCTAGGACAACTGGGCGAAGGTCAATTCGGCGTGGTCAATTTGGCAAGGTCAATTTGGCAAAAACAATTCGGCGAATAGGTCAATTCGGCAAATGTCCACTGGCCGAAGGTCAATTCGGCAAATGGTCAATTTGGCAAATTTAAAAAAAATATATATATAATAATAAACTGCAATTGCAGGAAAGTTAGGAAACCAACCAAGCAAGAAAATCTAAGTGGATCTCACTGCATAGGTAGGAGATAACGGATTTTGCTAAAATTTCAATTATAATTCCCAGTTCACACGTGGCACAACTGCAGCGGAAATTGTGAGTCGCGTATGCCCCGCAGACTCAAAACCGAAAAAGTTTGGAAAATGTCAATGTGAAGAACCCCAACAACCAATGAGATTTTTTTGGTCATTGTGAGTCATTACTCGAGTTATTCAGATTACCCATGAACACTTTTGTGCAGAGGACGTCTATAGCCAGCATTTGCACGTCTGCTCTTTTTTAAGGGTTTGTATAGTTGGGAGATTTCTGCATCTTGCAACCACTGTACAGTACATTGACAGCAGGACATAATCATGTTTTTTTCATACACAACTTTTTCAGTTTGCAATTAACTAAACAAAATTGGGGCATTTTCTTGAAGCTATTTATTTCATCACCGCTCTTACATTTAAAAGTTTATTTGCGTTTATTTAAATACACCCCAATGGCATTTAAAACAATTTTTCCAACCTTTAAGCTAAAAATTTTTAGTCTACTAGTTTTTAAATATATATATACATATATTGATAAAGGCCTTGGAGCTGATTTTTTAAACTTAATAACTTATAAATGTAGTCGAAACGATATCTTAGGCTGCATACAAATTTTTTTTTAAATTTGCCAAATTACTCGCCAAATTGCTCGCCCAATTGACCATTCGCCGAATTGACCTTCGGCCAGTGGACATTCGCCGAATTGACCGATTCGCCGAATTGTTTTCGCCAAATTGTCTTCGGCGAATTGACCTCGCCGAATTGACCTTCGCCCAGTTGTCCGGATCCCAGACCCATTTCAATTTTATGAAATGTTTAAGGCGGCAGAATCTCAGAATTTGAATTTCGTATCGCAGAGAAGTGAAAGATTAGAGGCAGCGTTTAAAAGAGTTAAATTGGCTTTAGCGGCCCAAGTGCATAAACAGAACGAGGATAGTTTGAAAAGCGCGCACAATAAAAATATCCAAGTCGGCGATTTAGTTTTCCTTCACCAAATCAGAATTCCTGTAGGGGATAAAAGGAAATTAGCGCAACCAAATACGGGACCTTTTAGAGTAACAGCATGTTTAAACGATGTAAATTATGAAATTCGATTATTAAACACCCCAGATAAGTCCCAAATAGTTCACGTAGACAGATTAAAGAAAATTGTCAAACCCAAAATTTATGCAGAAATGCAATTTGAGGAAGATGAAAAAGAGGAATTTGAAACTGCAAATAAAACTTTATTATCGGATTGTGAATCCGAGGTTGAGGACGACGAAGTATTTCCAGTTTTTAGACCGCCTCCCTTCCCTTACGTCCCACCTGTTACAGTTCGACTGCAAATCGAACCGGACAGACCGGTAGTCGAGCCCCAGCCAGTCGAAATCGACAATGGCGCGGCAAACGACGAGACACAAGGTGAACCGGAGCCAGCACGTGTTAGACCTCGGCGAAATATTAGAATCCCCGATAGATATCAGGGCGGGGCGTCAGACCAACAACTAGATGCGTACACACGAAAGCAGAAGCACAAATAACAATAGTTTTTTTTTCTCACACATCAACTTTTCATTTTATTATCATTTAAAATTCCCGCCAACCAGAAATTTCAATAGAATCACAGTTAGAATTATTAAGTTTTAAAGGAAAAATTAAACTTTATTAACATAATAGAAAAACAAAAATAAAGGTTGAAGGGTTTAAAGTCGCTTCACGACTCGGCACTTCCATTTAAAAATGCCATCTTCCAATTTGCGTGACAGTGATAAAATTGTAGGACTCTAGGGGAGGGTGATTGAAGAATTCCCAGTCATCTTTCGTGTAGGGAAAGTCAACGGGCAGGGAGCGCCAAATCCTCCGATAGAACACAAAAAGCTTCTTTCGGAATTCGCAGACGGTTCGTATCGTATGCTCCGCGGCCGCAATAGAACGGTGCAGGACGGCCGGATCCATCTCACATCCCGGGCGCCAAAAACTCGTGTCATCGTACAGTTCACTTGCGATCCTGTACCCATCTAATAGTTCGTCATCCAGTAAGCCACGGGCGCGTTCGGACTGTAACCGAAGTTCAGTCAACTTTCCGCACATTTCCCGAATCCCTTCCTCGGTAAAAACAACCACCTTTTTGCCAACCATAATTGCGTCAAATCGGGAAATCGGAGAGAGATCTATTGGAAAAGCTAGCTAAAAGTCAGAAAGAAATTAGTTGTGTTTTGGAATATTGAATTCCGTGCTTATATACGCGTGTATAAAGGGTTCCGACGTATGGTAAACCAATCGTCGCGTATGGGTTTTTCGACCAATTAGAAGTTTTTCCCCATTTTATCAGTGCGCGAAGTTCACATAACGTTCAAACAACTAGCGACACTTGCAATAATTAATGACTTTTTACGAACTAGTAGGATAATTTTAGCTTGCATCTCGAAATACTCGAAGTGTTTTTTTTCGGCCTGTTTAATGCCTGGAAAGCCAGTGAAGCAGCGAAATAACATCAGAACTACGTACAGATTGAACTTGAATTCCAAATTGCTAGTATAGGTATTGCATTTTATTAAATTTTTCTTTTTATTCTATTACTTTAAGGATTTTTTTTATTATTCGAAATTTTGGCAAACACTTGCACATTTCAATTTTCTCGGGTATCACATTGTATTTAATTCTTTATTTCAGAGCTTAAATCGGAAATTATGCGGGAAATGACGGAATGATGCTAATAAATCTTGCCTTTACAGCTAACAATATCGAAATCACGAACAAAAACTAATCTTTATTTTTCCAGTGAACTTCACCTTTAATTTTCTCTTAAGTTTAAATTTCTTTTTCAAAATGTTTTCTTGTAATTTTTATTCAATCTTTATTCAAATGGCACACATATCTTTTTCTTTTTCTCTTCGGCTTGCTTGTATTTTTTTTACTTCACTCTAAAAACATTATTGTCGGGGAACAATAAACTAAGGATGGAGGGTTTGTGGCATAGATTCGCCACATTCACACTAGGCGGCGCCACCAAAAACGCGACTGCCGGACTGTAACGTCCAGCAAACGTCCACTTCCGGTCAAGACGTTATAAAAGCGCAAACTTGCCGACAGACCTTGCCATTCCTGATCCATCCGTGAGTCCGCCCTTAGTGTTATCGCTATCGTTGACGGCCATCGCGTGTCAGCCGACAAAACACGCGGTGCGAGCGAGAGAAGCCGATTTAAGCCCCACCGACTACATTCGATACTTTGCGCGCTCCATTCAAATGGTTGAATGCCGAGAATCTACAGTAAGAGGAATTGATTTGATTGCATTTGTGTTTGCCAATTTATTATCTATGTTAGGTTTAGTTTATTTTAATAAAAGTGTTTATTTCAATTCTCAATTGTCGTCTGTTCTTTGTTCAATCCATCGCGCATGCGGAAAACCGATAGAATTAAATAATTAAATAAATAATCCACTATACGATCAGAATAAAAGTAGATTGCTGTTTATTAAATAAATACAAAGTGAGAATATGCCACACATCAAACGGGTGCTCAAAATTCTTTTGCGTATAACTATACAAATTAAAATAAAATCTATATATATAAAAATGAATATACAGTGAAATATACAATATACATGTGACGATCCGATATTCGGGGAAATTACCAAGCGATAATAACCTCGAGATACCGACTAAATCACTACCAACTACGCGAGATACGGAAGTGATAACCCAGTGTGTGAAATTGTATGGAAACTCAGAGGGAAAAATATACACATAACTTATCAAAACATGACAATCTGCATTTATTAACAGAGCACTGACTAACAATTACTTATACAAATCTAAAGCCAGGAATAATATACTATCGAACAGAGTGTAATCATATATATATATAAGAGGGTAATCTGGAGTATGTCTAGGTCTGGAGCTCTATCTGTCATTCCTGGTTGGTCTGGAGTGGTTCTAACAGGATTTGGAGTGGGAGGTCGATCCGAGTGGGAGGACGACGAAGTATTTCCAGTTTTTAGACCGCCTCCCTTCCCTTACGTCCCACCTGTTACAGTTCGACTGCAAATCGAACCGGACAGACCGGTAGTCGAGCCCCAGCCAGTCGAAATCGACAATGGCGCGGCAAACGACGAGACGCAAGGTGAACCGGAGCCAGCACGTGTTAGACCTCGGCGAAATATTAGAATCCCCGATAGATATCAGGGCGGGGCGTCAGACCAACAACTAGATGCGTACACACGAAAGCAGAAGCACAAATAACAATAGTTTTTTTTCTCACACATCAACTTTTCATTTTATTATCATTTAAAATTCCCGCCAATTTATTATCTATGTTAGGTTTAGTTTATTTTAATAAAAGTGTTTATTTCAATTCTCAATTGTCGTCTGTTCTTTGTTCAATCCATCGCGCATGCGGAAAACCGATAGAATTAAATAATTAAATAAATAATCCACTATACGATCAGAATAAAAGTAGATTGCTGTTTATTAAATAAATACAAAGTGAGAATATGCCACACATCAAACGGGTGCTCAAAATTCTTTTGCGTATAACTATACAAATTAAAATAAAATCTATATATATAAAAATGAATATACAGTGAAATATACAATATACATGTGACGATCCGATATTCGGGGAAATTACCAAGCGATAATAACCTCGAGATACCGACTAAATCACTACCAACTACGCGAGATACGGAAGTGATAACCCAGTGTGTGAAATTGTATGGAAACTCAGAGGGAAAAATATACACAT
>JH432107.1:0-67686 GCA_000239455.1 Strigamia maritima
ATTTTTTAAAGACATTTTGTACCACATTTTAAATTAATATGGCTAATTAAATGAAATTGCTACAGTTTTTTCATTTGTGATTATGGAGACAAAGAACACCATAAAAAAAATCACCATTGGTTTTTAAAGCCTTAGTTTTCAGGAGCACTTTATTACTCAAATATCTAACAACCTAAGAACCCCAAGATAGACTGCGGTACGTAAATCTTTCGTACGATCTTCAAATAACAGAATATTTCGCTAGACCAAACTCACACACTTTTGTTGCTTCGAATCCAAATCGGAAAATTTAGATACCCACTTGAAAATATGTAGCTTCCAACCAAAACAACAATCGTGTAGAAAAACATTTGTTCTTGCACCAAGATGACTTTGAATTGATCATGGTAAAACCAAATTTGAAAAGAATTTAAAAAATCTTGTAAGAAACGTAGGAAAATGTGTTTATTCAAAAATAGACATTACACGATTTGAGCAGTTTCATATATTTTTTCTGATATATATATTTTCATTTTGGCACTTTGAGCAAAATAATGTTCAATGAAACACATTCTTTGGTATTTTTTTTTTTTTAGGTTGAGAGATTTGTATGACCGGATCTACCCAGTGTTTTGGAAGGGAAATGGAACATCCTGGCACAGAAATATTAAAAATAAATAAAAACTAAAATAATTTTAAAAAATGTTAAATTTTTGTTCACATTTTCTTGTTTCCCCGAAAAGCGAATATTAAAATTGAGATAGGGATCGCAACGTAAAATGGAAAGTAAAGTACAGTTCTGGGTTCACATTTCGACAGAACTATATCAGCGATCCAAAGTGAGCGGTCAGGAACTTCTAGAACAATGTGCTCGTCGGATGCGAAGGAGAATGGGAAAGAGCAGCGAGTCACATTGAAACACTTGGTGATAAAATTTTTCACATCGTAAACAACTTTATGTAGTTGCAAGTTGGCAAAAATGGCATTTTGTTTGACTAAGGGATTCATGCTGGAGAATACGATGTAGTAGTAATCAGTTTCAGACGTGGTGAAAGTAATGATGTCTTTTGGTAGCCACGTGTCTTTTGTGCAGCTGATGGACTGTGTTAAAGTCCGGTTTAAAAGAGTTCGCATACATTTTAACTCATCCGTAGCCTCTTCACTGCTTGACCATGAACTGAATTCATCGTCCTCGTCAGAAGATTGCGCACTATCAGCCTCATCTATGAAAAATATAAAATCAATAATACATAAAGATTGGATTTTTTAAATTCAAATTTAGCGCGGTTGTAATAACCAATCAGTAACACGTATCGCTAACCTGAATTTTGATATCCTGGTTGAATGCAGGAATTCATAACTCTTTTCCCCTTAACGATTATAACTTTAGCTGCATCGTACCGAGCACAACTCGATACAGATATTTTCGATCCTTTTAGGTAAAAAAAACTCCCCAAAACTCTCGTTCGCCAAATCTCAAACTGAATTGTTTCGTCGTCCGATAAGTCCGTATCGTGTTTTCAAAACGAGGTGCATGGCGAAGCAGATATGCATTGAACGTGGTATTCATCTCTAGTCGCACACCTTGACACCAAGTTGTCGACATGTGATCGTCAATAACCCGAAAATCTGACGAAACAACTGCAGACCGAGCTTCGGAATAAACTTTATGTCGAATATAAAGCGGAATTGCGATGAATGTTGAAGGAACTGCGACGGATAAAAAAGCCAAAACGCCACTCGAAAAGCGACATCCATGTCTTGATCTTTTATACAAAAACAACAAATGACAATAAATGAAATATATTAGAAAATAAACGATTTCTTGTCTTAATTTTATCTTCATTTAAACGCCACGATAGATACGTAAAGACTTGTCATTGTAACAGGTCACTAACCCAAGTTAAAGTTGATAAACCATAATGAGGTTAAATAACGTTAAAATTAATGTTGTTTACTAATATTTTTTAAAATAAATATGCCGAAAAAATTCAATCTTACAGGCACTTCTTGTTTCCTAGGAAAATTGAGATTTGTTCAACTCGTCATTTTGTATAGTGGTAGTTGTTCACATGCCCAGATGCAGATGCCATACCAAAAATAGAAGTTATTTTTTCAGTTTAAGTTCCTGATGACAATAAATTTGGTTTTAAATGTTTAAACAGTGGATAGGTTTTAGATTGCTCCTGCTAGAAAGTGGATGATAGTGTTCATGTCCTGATGAGCTCAACAGGAAGATTAAAGTTTGATAAATGCAATCAGTTGAGCTCAAACTCCATTGCAGTGAAAAGTTGACCAAAATTCATAAAACTTTTTATTTATCCTATTAAATTTTAGTTTGAATTTATTTGGTAAACAGGTCAAAGAAAAGTATTGGTAAAGAAAATCTTGAGAAGTTAAGCTAGGCCATTAAATGACCTCCATTCCGTTGCGGGGCGCTGTAATGACGTCAAATGTCCTTGACCAATATGAGACTCGATATGAGATTAGTTTGTAACCTTGCTTGATTTATTGTGGAGAAAATATAAGAAAAATAACGTCGTCGAATGAAATAAATAGAATTAGTGTTTGTCCTTGATCAATGCACATATGTTATGAGTCACTCTAAGTGCATGGGAAAAACATTAAATGACGTCATATTTTTTCAGGTTTATAATGGAAAGTTATTGCTATGTAATCAATTGAAAGACATCTGTAAAAATTAGTGGAATGAGGAACAATTTTGTTTTCAGTTGTGAATCAATGATATATATCTTTTTTTAAAGTTATATTGACACGTGGCCATTTAAAAATTGATTAAATCAAGAAGTGATCCATTAAAAGTTAAATAAGACTACAAATATTTAAAAAATACATTTTTATTTTTTAAAAACAATTTAAAAAAACATTTCACTTAAAAATAACGAACTAAAATTCAAAAATCTTCCAAATTCTATTAACAACTTTAAAATTCGCGGTATTTCATTACGTCACTTTTAAGGAATGCTCAACGTCATCTATCCCGCATCACACCCAACCGGAAGTGATTCCGCAAAATAAGTTTTTTTACAAACTTAATCCAAACAATAAAACAACACATTCATTAGTATATTTACAATAACCACTAAAAATAAAATTTCAAATTTATCACAATACTAACAAACCGATCGTTACAAAAAAATCACCAAATTACGCAACTAATGTGGAGGGATACATCCTGACGAAAAGCCGGCACTTGACTTTCTTCCGTGCTAACGCGAACATGTCGTACACATCTGATGATCCGAGGTAAGACATTTCTAAACTCGTGGCTACTTACAAAATCGTAAACCTTCACCACGAATTTAGAAAAAATCTGATAATGTCCTGCAAGTTGGATGTAAATGATTTTATTAGAAACACGACGGGAAAAAGGTAAAAAAAAAATTGTTAAGCCTAAAAGCCGTCAATTGCCAACATGGCGGAATCGGCCAATGGCCTTTGTGAAAGAACACGTGCGATTCCATATGCCTAAAGTACGGCATGAAATAACGCGACCCAGAGCCGATAATTGCGATCTAATATCGGGTTAGTTTGCTATTTTAAGTCGTAGGCGAATTGATTTCGATTTGGCGGTCGAAATTTTGGGTTTAAAAGTCAAGACCGCGTGGCGAAGGGCACGAGACAAAGACAGGTTTTTGCGATTGTTTTAGTTCAGTGTTAGAATCCAAGCGATTTTCCTGCAATTATAGGTCCGTATGGATGCAATGGTGATTTCAGCTCATGTTATGCAATCGCCACGTTAAGAATTTGGTTTATTTAAAGAGTTTTTTTAAAGAATAACCCGAAAGTTAAATGAATTTGTCGTTTTTTTTATCTAAAAATAATTTAAAATTATTTTTTCTTTTATAAATGAGTTTTAAAAACAGTTTCTGGTGAAAAATTAAATGTTTTTAATTTTTTTTTTAGAGGTGACAGTGGTTGGGCACCTGACCGCAATGGACCCGACCGTGAAAAGGAGCGAGAACGTGATCATGACGGTCCCCTGGGTATGGAACCTGATGGTATCATTGAGGTGAATTAATCTATAAAATAAAAATCTACAAAACTGCATCTTTAATCATTTTTATTTATTTATTTTTTCATTTTTAGAGCAACTGGGACGAAATTATTGATAATTTCGATGACATGAACTTGAAAGAGCCCCTACTACGGGGAATTTACGCCTATGGTTTTGAAAAGCCGTCTGCTATTCAGCAACGGGCTATTATTCCGTGTATTAAAGGTAAAATAAAACTAAATGGTTTTTTTTAAAGGATGGCGCATAACTATGAATCGAAATATGCTTATTTCACGTATAATTTATCTAATTATATGTTTAGTAAGTGGATATACCACTTGTAACGCTAACAAATTATCATTTGTTGCGTTTTCTTCCTAAAAAAGCACCTGGTCATTTTACTCGTGAATTTCTAGGTTGTCAATGGAAGTATAGCATGAGTGCAAATTCATGGGTGAGGTTAAATTGTGATGTTGTGATTGACGCCTCAATCGAATTTGCTACAAATGATTCATTTTTATTCCCATCTTTTAATATTTTTTTTTTAACTTGGACAGTTTTTAATTGACATTTTTTGTGTTTTTAGGGCATGATGTGATTGCCCAGGCTCAATCAGGTACTGGCAAAACTGCTACGTTCTCTATATCAATACTGCAGCAAATTGATAATGCACTTCGAGAGTGTCAGGCGTTGATTCTTGCGCCGACACGTGAATTAGCGCAACAGGTGAGTTTTCGTGATTGGAGAGGGTGAAAATGACTTAGCATCGAACTAATAATTGGTAGTGATTGTTTATGCTGCTGATAGCGCACGATGCGAAAGTAATTTTTGCTCTTTTCGACTCGATGCTACTTGGTGTAGTGTTTGTGAAAGGACCTAAAACATTTTGTTTTTTCAGATTCAAAAAGTTGTAATAGCCTTAGGCGACTACATGAATGCGCAGTGTCATGCGTGCATTGGTGGAACCAACGTTCGCGAAGACATGAGAAAACTCGAGATGGGAGTACATGTCGTTGTCGGCACTCCCGGTCGTGTTTATGATATGATTAACCGAAGGGCATTAAGTAATTATTATTTTCTTTTCTACTTTTTATCCTTTTCATCAAACGCACCATTTCGTAGTTAGTTCATCGAGCTCGGTGTGTTTATTATATAAATGTATCGAGTTTGGTGCGTTAACATTGACGATATTGGGAGAATAACGAAAAGGAAGATTAAAAACTCGGATTCGGCGATTGGCGATACAGGACCTCTTTTTTAATGTTCGTTTGTTTCGTTCGCAGCTGAATCCGAAACATTATTTTTAAAAAAGTCAAAATTTTTCTCGGATTAAGTTTTATCTTGAGTTTTAATAAATTTTTTTTAACTTTTAGGAACAAGTAATATCAAGATATTCGTTTTGGACGAGGCAGATGAAATGCTTTCAAGAGGTTTCAAAGATCAGATTTATGACGTGTTTAGGAATTTAAATTCAAATATTCAGGTAGAGTTTTGGTACGGATTTGTCTTCCCCACATTAAATCGCCTAGTTATTGTAACCAATTGCTAGGTTGTCGCTGGGGAAGTAAAGTAAATTGCATGTCCTGGTGAGGCTACATTTTGAAATGTGGGATTGACGTCTCAATCCGATATGCGACATAATTTTACAATTTTTTTTAGTTTCAAGAGTGTTTAACAATTTTATTTTGGTTTTTTTAAGGTAATTCTTTTGTCGGCTACCATGCCGGCCGATGTGCTCGAAGTGACGAAACGGTTTATGCGCAATCCAATTCGAATTTTAGTAAAAAAGGAAGAACTTACTCTGGAGGGTATTAAACAATTCTATGTTGGAGTTGAAAGAGAGGTAATAACGTAGAATGTTTGTTACGACTACTTCTAAATGATAATAATTGAATTTTATTTAGGAATGGAAATTGGACACATTATGCGACTTATACGAAACGCTTACCATCACCCAAGCGGTGATATTTTGCAACACGAGGCGGAAAGTGGATTGGTTAACGGAGAAAATGAACCAGAGAGAATTCACTGTTTCGGCTATGGTAAGAATTTAAAAAAAAAAAAATTTGTTTGATGAATAATGATTTGATTTTTGTAACTTTTAGCACGGTGATATGGATCAAAAGGAACGTGATGTCATCATGCGGGAATTCCGATCAGGCTCCAGTCGTGTCCTGATTACAACAGATCTGTTGGCACGCGGAATTGACGTGCAGCAAGTATCTCTTGTCATTAACTACGATTTGCCTACAAATCGCGAGAATTATATTCACAGGCAATTACAAATAAAAATTATTTATATTTTTTTAAAAATCGAATGCTTTAATTAATTTTTATTATTTTTAAATTTTAGAATCGGCCGTGGTGGTCGTTTTGGCCGAAAAGGCGTGGCTATAAATTTTGTGATTGAAGAGGATAAGCGTACATTGAAGGATATTGAACAGTTTTATAATACGCAGATTGAGGAGATGCCCATGAATGTTGCAGATCTAATCTAGAGGATTAGTGGTTTTGCCGTGCCGTGTCGTCGTCGTCGCGTCCCCCTCCGTTGAATTGGCTGCTCTCTTACTCAGCGAATTTTTTTGAGTGAGCGAGCCCGTGCGTGCTGCATCTAAACTCTTCTTAAACTATTTATTCCTTGTCTGCTGTGACAGGGTTCCATGAACTATATTTCATGTGTCTTTGATTATTATCTGCTGGCAAATTATCAATAATAGTTACATAAACCAGAAGAATTGTAATTTTTAATTAATTTTTGATTGATATCTTTCTTTATCTTATTACTTTGCAAGGGATTAATTTTTTTTTTGAAATAAGAAGAAATTTCCAAAAAATTTGAAAAGGTGTTTTTTGGAAATTTTTTTTGAGGGTCTGGGTTAAAAAAATTATATATTGCATTTAGTGCAATATTGTAACATACTTGTAGTCTGTTGTGCTGAAAGATTTCACTAGGGAGGGGAGTGAACACTTTCTTTGGTTTTTTTCCCTTTTATTATTTTTTTTGTCAATTTATTTAGTGCGAAAACAAAGTAGAATTATACCTAAAAATAATTGTATAATAATTATATTATCCAGTGATAATTTCTAATTGTCTAAATTTTGAAGTTGATTTTTGACTGGGTTTTTAAGGAGATTTTGTTTGCTTTATTTTTCAATTCCATACTTAGCTGTAGTGACATTTATTTCTAGTTAAGGGCAAATTTATAATCCATTATTCCTATTAAACCCTTCCCTTTATCTGTGTAAAGAGTTTATAGTATACTTACACTTATATTTTGATTTGAAAATAATTTTCTTTCTCTAAATTATGCAGTATATTTTAATTTGTTTAGGTTTTTCAGAGGGTTGTAAAGATCGCAAAGTGCTCTATTCTCACACAAATGCACTTTGTAGTAAGTTGAACACTATAGTAATAAATTTCACAATAAAGGTGCTTTTTTGGTCTCTTGTTGTCTCAAATTATCTTTTTTTTAAAAAATGAACTATGGAAGTATGAGAATACGTGGTTGTGTCGTGAGTGAATTTGTGCTTGTTAGTGTATGTCCGCTGGAGTTGCATTATTATGCAAACTGCTAACTAAATTCTACGAATACATGATGATTCATTGGTAGTTCACAAGCATACTTGAATTGGGTAATCATTTTCTCAGCTACAATTGTAATTGCTTGAATTTAAATGGATAGGTTACAAATGATTTGGCATTAAAATGTTGTAAATAATACGTAAATTGGTTTAAGATAGGATGATAAATAAAGACCAAATTAAATAAATAATTATAATCAATATTTTATTAGTTATTTCTCGGTTATTTCACTAAATGTAAGTAATTTTAACATTACGTTAGGTTTAAATTTCTGCCGCTAGGCGACAGCGAGCCGAGAACCAAGCAGACGACGGCGCGGCTAACATGCATCAACATCAGCTCGCTGCTTCTCTCTTCGAATACTTGATTTGCATCAAAATGAACAAAAAAAAAGATAAATGAGGTAAAACTAGGACAATTAATTATCTTTTCCTAAATGTTGATTATTTATTGATTGTAGTACTTTTTGACAGGTAATTTTCAAATTTTCAACGGTCGGTGAAAACTGGAAACTGTCGGTGACGACAAGCAAACTTGCTAATATCACATGAAGAACGAAGATTGAGCATGAAATCGTCGCCTCTCTCTTTGAAACAAATAAAGATAGGATTAATTTGTTAACACAGTTGAATAGATAGTAATAATAATGCTCTTTGATAGTTAGGAAATATCTTTAGTCTAAAATTTGTAGAGCATCATTTGTTTAGTCTGTGATGGTTTGATCCCGCTTGTATTGTATGGGGCCCTATTCTTACGTGCAAATGGCGACCCCATCCAATTGGTGCCTTACTCTTGTATTTAAATTTTAGGCTTTTCTTTACCATGAATCCATAATATATGGGCCTCCATTAGTATTTGGCATTTGGCGTTTGATTAGATTTTGACAATTTTTTATAAATACATTACATAATAAATGCATTGGGATAGGGCCTCATAAATGTCTACACAGAGGGGCTCGCCCATTGCTTAATTTATGCTAGTTTTCAAATTGTTTAGAAATTTGTAATTTTTGCATTTTTTGTTGTAAAGCTGCATTTTTTATTTCTGAAATTACATTTTAACAATATAAATAAACATTTTTTACAAATTGAAGTTGTATTTTGTTCAACTGAATAATATTATTTCCATCTGAAAATGAATTTTCTTGTATTTATGCAAAGTATTCATTGCAAGTATACATTACAAGTATTCAATCATCACCGCCACTGTATGATGTCTTTTCTGTGGTTATTGTTACGTCAGAAGCATGACCTCCATGGGCGGAGCTATGGTTAGCACACCATGTTTTCTTCCTTGGTTTTCTTCTATCTTCTACCATGGCGGTCTCACCACTTGAGGTCTTAAAAAGCCGCCGATGAAAACGAACCAGTTTGCTTTATAATAACAACAATTATCGGAAATGGATGAATTAACGGGCGAATCTGAATTGATTGATATATTAAAAGATCTGAGAGGTGGCGATGATCGTATAAAAAATGTCAAAACACAAGTAAGTTATACCGGCGGTATTAAGTTGTTCTTAAATTAAAAAATTTGTTTTTTATTCATTTTTCTTATTTTCTAGGTTATGGCTATCGATCGATATTTAATCGACGCAACTAATCAACACGTGGCTTTTGATGAAACTGTCAACTATTTGTACGATGTAACCATAACGGATGGGAAAAGTTCGATCAAAACATTATTAAATTCAAATCTCAGTCACTTAGTGCAGTCGAATCAAGTAATAAAAGACGGCCATTTTCCTCATTTATTTGCTTAATAACACAACAAAATAACATTTAGCTCAGACGTACATCAGTTTGCTTGATGGCACTTAAAGAAGAAGATTTCTACGGGAAACCATGTCTAGTAATAAAGCGTCTTAGAATTTTATATTCTGATTCGAAACCAATGGGTATAGAAATATAAAATCTAATTTATGTATTAATTTAATTAACTGCCGTATTTCTGTTTCAGGTGACCTTAAATATTGTTTAGGATCTGAAACAGTCGATTCGGAAGCGAGTTTGGAGTCATTTGTTTTACCTATCACTGGTATCAGACATTTCTTCGTGAACGTATGGAATGACGCGGTTGTAGAGTGGCCTTTGACTGATCCTAATGGTCTGGAAATATCATTTATGTATTAATTGAACTTTTTATCAGCTGTTACTAATATTTTTAGATGATCCGTATATTGCTCCGAAAGATTTTTCAGAAAGAGTTGCGTGTTTAATGAAAAGAGCTCAGGATTTAAGTTTAAAAGAGATAGAACTTCGCAATGGCAAACCTCGTTACTACTCACCGTTGATTGTTCGGTAATTTTATTGTTGTGTTAAAAAAAAGGTTTCAATTAGGATTTGCAGTGTTATAGGTGCAGGGAAATTGACACATTTAAGTAAAGTTCGCGACCAAACAACATGTTCTTTCAGAGTAATGATTGACACATTTTATTATTGATATTTTGTAATACATTTTTTTATGATTTTTAGGGTACATATGTTGTTACTGATGGTACAGCTGTGAGTTATTTGAGCATTTGGGATTCTGTTGTAGCCAGTTTGTACCACAGGTGAGAGAAATTTCATATTTTGGATATTTCAATCATTTATTTGCTTTTTTTGTAAATAGGATTCAAATCAATTCTATTTTACTCATTCAGAATTATTACACGGATAAATACAAAGGAAAAATTAATACAAAGTTTACAAATGTTCACAAAGCAGGCGGCCATAAATTACCTTTAACAAAGTTTGAAATTAAAGTCAATGCAAAGAGTGATGCATCAATTGGAAAAAGCGGCCACAGTTTGTACGTCTTTCAACCGGGAGACGAGAAATTTTTACCCGATTTACCTTATACAGGATATCTTTTCTTTACTTCATTTAATAAGTAACAAGTTTTATTACCAAAATTATGCACAAAAATTCAATTTTATTTATTTTCGGTATAGTGTGAATCTGAACGGTTCTTTGCTGTACGATATAGCTGGAATTGTAGTATCACTGAGTCGTTACGAACGAATTCCACGTTTCGGTATTATAATATTCAATTAGTTTTATTTTTTAAACATTTTTTTTGTTTAAATTTACAGATATTCATTACAATCTCGTTGGAGTTTGGGTTGTTCGTTGGATAGAGATTGTACATTGGCCAAACAAACCAACTCTCAAACTTCAAGTTTTCGTTAATGGGCAAATGGACTCTCATTATGAATTATGTGTAGGATGTCGTGTACTTTTGTGTAATATGAGATTAGTTTTGGCGAGTGAAAGTAATAATTTCTGTAATAATTATTTTACTTCAACTAATGAAACTCAGGTATTTATTTACAAATATTTAATTATTATTAGAATTTATTAAATAGGAATGAAATGTTTTCAGCTTGTAATTTTAAATCAACAAAACTGGGAACATTTGGGTGTTTTCCGAGAGTTGCAGAACTTATACGACACTTCCGAAGAAACTATTAAGGAATATGTGAAAATCGGAAATGGTGTTGGTGGAAGTTATCCATTTTTACCAATTCCAAGTATAACTGATGACTTAAAAGAACCATTTTACGAACGGGTAAAAAATATATCTCGGTTTTGATTTAAATTATATAAATGTATTTTTAGGTTGATTCTAGTATATTGTGGCCTCATATTATCGATAATTTGTGGTGTTGGTTATCGAAAAGAATAGTAATTCAAGGAAAGATTGCTGAAGTGTCATTTATCAATTTAAATAAGTAAGTTGTAGCTAAAAGTAAACAAAAGTATTTTTAATGTTTATTTATTATGTTAATTTAGGGAAGTAATGGCAGATTTTAAAGTAAGCTAGTAAGTTAGCTCTTTATATAAACAAAGTATTAAATCTACATTTTTATAGTCTTTGCGAATATATAAGAATGATACGATAGTTTTGGAGGACCTACACATGTACGGTTTGGAAAAACCTCATCGTAACACATTTCCTCAAAAATACAGCGAAAATATGTGTCGGCCATTACAGTTTCCGGTGACGTCCTACTTAACAAATGTTACAAAATATAAAGAAGACCCAAATGATGACAAAAAACACGGTGCTTAATGTTTTTACCGTTAATTAGTTTTATTTTTATTTTATTTTATTTATTTAGTTGATTTTGTGTGTAACGGTTATTACGAAATTATTATCGCTGAAGGAGAAAATGCGATGAAATGTATTTTTGCACCAGAGCCGTCACAACGACCATTCCCGACATTGAAACAAACATTGCTGTCCGAATTTTCTCCAGTAGAACAAGAAACTCAGGATAGAATTCACTATTCGTACGGAAAAAATATAAAGAAGAATAAATTAATACATTTTTATAATTAATTTTATTTGATTTAAATAGAGAAGAAGAAGTAAACATCTGTGCCCAAACGGCTCATCAGATAGGAGAAGACGATAAAACACAAACGTTTGTCGTTGAATTATTTAAACATTCGGCCGAGGAGTGCGAAGTGATTTTGCGCAGAATGTACATATCTCCCGAAGAAGTGCAGTTAGGTGATCCAAATGAAATGGAAGTGGTTATTGATTAGAATGTTTCCAAAGAGAACTTTATTTGATTAATTTGAGCAAGTTTTGATAATTTTATACACAATTTTAACAAAAATTAAATGAAGAATTACAATGTTAATACTAGTTGAATATTACAATAAAACAAGAAACCACAATAACTGAAAATATTGCTCGACATGTGGTCGAATAATTTTTTCTAATTTTTTGTAGTAATTTTTCGGAGCTCCCGCCAGATCAAACATGTCTTCCGACGCTATTATTGTCGAAGGCTTTGTCGTTAAAATTGGTACCCCTTTATTAGTTGTTTTACCCCAGAAATAGAGTTGGTACATCACAGATCTTTCGTCATTTTTCCCTGTTGGATTTGTTTTGGCAAGCCGACACCACAGGTGGTTTCCTGACCATCTTCCTTCCAATAACTGAAAAATACGGAAATAAATAAATAAACTACAGAATTAAATTACATAATGAACAAACCTGTAATCCTTTATTATCTTGTTCTTGTGGTTGATTTATTTGCTGTATATTCGATATCCAGTAGTGAAAACTTACAATTTGGGTACTCGTTCTTATACATCCCATTATTTCAGTATCGAGCTTTTTTAAGTAAATAATGGAATTAATTTTGATTTTATTAATTTTAAAAGTAGTAAGACTTACCAAATTTACTTTATCGTGTGTTAAACCGATTGCTATGTAATCGACATCGTCAGCAGAACTCAAAAAGATTTCCCATTGACGTTTACTTGTTGGTGCGTAAAGAAAATTATAAGAACATGTTTCGTAAGTGCATGTTGGGTTATCAACGTTGTACATTAAACGGATGCAAGTAACATCTTTACCGCACATTTGGTATATTTCGAATGAAAGACCTGAAATTATTGACGTTTTGGGTTTTTTAATATATATTTAAAAGATAATAATTTATTGACCACTATTTGATGTGCGGAAGTTGATTTTGGCGGTTAATTTCAATTTCTCGTTCGAAAAATGCCACTCAGTTTTAGGGTTTTGATTGAGTAAAATGTCAGGAACTCCATCTTTGGTGAAATATATACAAAATTGAATCTGTTATGCAAATATTTGTAATATTTTATTTACCTTTAACGTTTCCCCAAAGATATATTTGAAAAAGGTCTAAGGAAAGTAAATCTTTACCCTGTTTGGTCCAGGGAATGAATGCTCTTTCGATTATACATTGAATGCCATTGTTTGTATTCTGGTCTAAAAGCTGTAAAAAAAAAAATAAGTTATTTACAACTCAAATTAAAAATTCTTACAAAAATTGAGCAATATTCTGCTCTTTCTCTATGAAATTATTTTTTGTTGGTGCTTGTGTTTTGCATGTTCGGCTTTAAGGTAGTTATTAAATAAACAAATTCATAAATTGAGAGCGTAAATTTAAATATTATTATTCAATATTTCTGACGATTTTTTGAATAAAATTTAAATTTCTCTACATAGTTAAAAAAAATACTCCTTAATTAGTGTTTACTATTTATCTAGGTCAGATTTAAGAAAGTGATAAAACACATGAAAACTAAAATAAAAAATAAGAAAAGTAAAGAGGTTCCAGCAGTTTTGTAGCTTATCATGAGTTGCTTCAGCCCCATAAATGGAAATTGTTAGGTATATGATAGAAGTAATGCACTTACCTGTGCTTGAGTTTTAGTAAACTTAATTGGTTCTAAATCGTTTCCAGAGCCTTTCCAGGAGTACATCTTAAGCACAACAGTATTATTTTCCTTAACGCATGCTGTTATTTCAGAATTCCTCTAAAAACGACCATAAACCTATTAAAAATCCAAAATAAAATTCTTTTTATTTTTACCTTTGATATATCAGTTGTAAATCCAATTCCCACAAATTGTGCATTCAAAGCACTTAAAAAGAATTTGATGGTCGTTCCTTGTTTGCGTAGCGGCTCGTAGGCCAAAATATATGAACAGTTAGCAACGGTGCAGTCATTACCACCACCATCCATGTAACGAATACAACTGACATGGTCGTTACAGTTAGTAGTTACGAATGATTTTGGTATAAAAGAACCCAAGAAAATTAAAAGAAAATTTGTTAAGTGAACAAAAAAAAAAATAATATTAAAAAATGACTTACTATCAGTATCAGCTTGTCTTTTGTAGAAATGTCTAATGTGTGAAATAAAAAAATAAAATTAAAATTAAACAAGTGTTGTATCACTTTAAATTGGTTGAATGAATTGAATATACCTTACGCTATTTTCGTAACAAGTGTTGATGCAGAAGAGACTAAAAAGAACAAGTAATTGTTTCTTCATTGCAAATTCGTTTAAAATAGAAATGTAATTCGATGCAGTGAAAAACACAGGAAGTGTGAAAGCAAGGTGTGCTTGGCTCGGTGTTGGTTTAAAACAATAATAATTTCATTTATTTTATTACTCATTTATTTTATTTTTAAGTGCAACATTTTGTGTTTTTAATTATGAGGTTATTGTGGATTTTATTGAGGTTGGGATTAGCAGCTTCCAGTGTTTTCTATTCTCATGTAAATATAATTCAAGCTTTAATTTAGCTAAATTAAATGTTGCGCGAAAATAATGCGGTGATTATTCCAATGAAAGCTGGCACACCAATTTTGCTGGAATTTTACTCGACTTTTGTCAACAACACCTTACTATGATCAAGAGATTAAAGAACTTTCACGAATAAATTTATTGAATTATTGCGATTGTTTATTTAGATTCAGATGAAAGAATCAACCACACAATGAATCAACAGGCTTTCAATAAAACAAACAGATAAAACTACTTTTATCAACAAATATCCATTGATATACAAAAAAAAGAATTCCTATAGTCAAAGAATCTCAAATTCTCAATGCAACAAATTTTTAAATTGACGTCATCTCGGGTAGCTAGCCACAGAGCCGAGCCATGTAGCAGAAGACAGAAAAAAAATGGCAACCCTAGTAAACAGCTTTTTCTAGACAAATGTAATTTTATTTTTATTTTTACATTTTTTGTAACATTCGGATACAGCATTTACAAATCGGTTTACTATTAAAATCAATTTTTTCAATATCATTATACATATTACATTTCCCATTTTTACGTAAAAAAAAAATACATTATCAATTCCAAGAAATACAACCAATAAGCACTTGTTCACGCGCTCCATTTTACTATCAGGCTCATTCCTGCCGCTAGCCCAACTGACTTTCATCCGGGAACTTTTCTTTTCAATCCTGCTTCAGTCGTTTCGGCCACGCAAACTAGTTTTGCAATTTTCCATTTTAATTCGACGTTATAACCGCCAGAAACCTTAAACTTTCATCGAAATGGGTTCGCAACAATTCTGCCTCCGCTGGAACAACCACCAAACGAATCTCGTCAACGTTTTCGAAGAACTATTGACAGATGAAACCCTAGTCGACGTAACGCTCGCTTGCGAGGGGCTTTGTGTCCGTGCTCACAAGGTTGTTTTATCCGCTTGCAGCCCCTACTTCAAAGAAATCTTCGTGCATAATCCATGCAAACACCCGATAGTTATCATGAAAGATATCAATTTCGCGGAGATGCGAGCAATCATCGAATTTATGTACAAAGGTGAAGTGAATATTTCGCACGAACAACTTCCGGCATTTTTGAAAACTGCCGAGACGTTGAAAGTTAAAGGTTTAGCCGAAGTGCGAAACGAACAGAAATCATTCGCGCACGAAGAGGAAAGCCGTGAAGTCGCCGACGAAATTGAACCCACCAATAATAATAACATTAACAACACCAATAATAACACTCTGGCTCCGACCCCAGTCGTCGCGAGAAGTGCACCGGAAGTTGTTAATCATCCGCCGCCGGAACGGAATTCGCCATCGCCCAAACGGAAGCGAAGAAATGGGCGAAATGTGAGCGAGTCGAGCGAAAGTGCAAAGACAAGCAGTAAATCGAGCGAAGCTGTGGAGATTTTGCCCGAAATTATTAAAATTGAACAAGATGATAATGAGAGGGATGATGAGATTCCCATGGTGGAGGAAATAGCTAGGGGAGTGATGGGTGACAGCGCGCAAAACAAAATGGCGAATCAAGAGGTAGTTTTGATGATTGAAAAAGTATTTGTTTATTTTTTTAAAAATTTTTAATTTTTTTTTAGGATTCATCAAATAGTTTTATCCAAGTTGATCCTGCAGACATGCCGTCCTTCGTCACTGATCAGTCGTGGGATGATCATTCGAATAGCGGGAATCATTTACAGCCAACGGCAGGTGGTTCCGGAATTCAATCGACCTCTCAAGGTAAATATTTTTATTTTTTTAAAAAATATTTTTATATTTGGTTATTAAATACACTCCGAAACTTGTTATAACAATGGGTTAAATGCTAAAATTTACGTGATTTTTGGTCAAAAAATTACGTTTAGCACTTTATATATAATTGCATTGTATTGTGTTTATTTTTTATTGTATTGTACGTATTGTTACATCTTAACATGACAGCGATGATGCGAAAAAGAAAGGCATTTTTACTGGAAGAGAAGATGACCATTTTGCACGATGTTGACATTACTAAAAAGAAGCAAGATGTTGCTACAAAATGGGACATTTCAACTAGCACGTTGTCGACATTGATTAAAAGACGAGAAGAAATCGAAATTGCCTTAAAATGAGCGAAACGGACTTAAAACGAAAACTATTAAGAAAATTTTTTTCTCCAGACTTGGAATCAGCTCTCAAGTTGTGGTTTGATGACACTCGATCAAAAACAAAAACATGCCCGTCACCGGAGATATAATCAAAGAAAAAGCATTGCAATTGGCGTCTGATCTGGGATACTGTTCATTCGCTGCAAGTGCAGGCTGGCTTGCACGATTTAAACTGCGATTTGGCATTGGGTGCAGCAAGTCTGGAGACTACAATCTGGAGAAACACCAAGGAATTTATTGAACATGGGATAAGGCATAAGAACATAAAAACATATAAATAGACTTGAATGCATGAAATAACTTGGAAAACGTAGCAAAATGGCAGCTGAAAATCACACAAAACGGTGAAAATTGATGTCCGAATGCGAAAAACGTCCCAAAAATGGTTCGGAGAACAGGAAATGACATTTTAAGTTCTCTTAATTAAAAATAGAGGGTATTAATCAGGTAACGATAAAAGCCGGACAAGCTACCATTAATTTTTTGTCTTGTTAGCGTGCAATTAGTTTTAATATGGGAACACAAACTAATTCTAAATGGATTTTATTTATTATTCACGATCTAGCTATAGATCACATAATGGAACTGGATGCTGATCGAGGATTGAAGCTCGAGTTTAAGCGGAATGAAAAAATGAAAGAAGAAAATGCAACAATGACTCGTGGACGTTGTAAGGACTGTGCAAAACCTTCAAAAAATCAAAAATCGGCGAGAGTGAAATGCTATTCTTGCGATAAGTTTATATGCCGTGATCATCAGCATAAACAAATCAATTGTACGAGTTGCTACCAATTGCGTCGTTATAAATATACTTATTAAAAGATTTTTGTAAGTTAAAATGAGGTTTAATAAAAATCGTTTTTAACATAATTTTCGATAAATTATGAAATTTATCTGGCCTTTTTTGGCAGCGTTGTAGGTTCAGCGGTCCGAAATGAATAACTAAGGTAAAGAAAGTGCTAAAATACAATTTTTTGGCCCTAAAAAATATTTGGTTTTTTGTTATGACAAGTTTGGAATGTGTTTTTTTAGTTTATTGTTGGTTTTGTTGAAGAAATTGGTATTATTTTGTACATCTCTGGGATGAATAAATATATAATGCACATGCTGAGTGAAGATATGAAGAGAAGACAGGATTTTAAAAAATGGTAAGTTTTGTCATATTTTCCATATTAAATTTTTTTATGCTAATGATGTGTCTGTTATTAATTAAGAATTATTACTAATATTTTTTCTTTGTTTCAGGTAATTAAATTATTGAAGAAATAAATTGTGAAATGATGAGAAATAGAACAAAAAAGAAGAAATTACTTCCAAGAAGTGAATTTACACGAAATAAAGTTATTTTTTGTGTAATGTATTCTGTATTTTAGCTTTTAATTTAGGAAAATGTGTTTTATATTTTGTTTGTTGTGGTTTTGTTTTTGTTTCAAGGATTAATTATAGTTGGTTTTGGCAATTTAAGGTGATGTGAAATTTCTGCCTGAAGAAGCAGTGTATGCTTCGTACAGACAACATTATACAATTTCCGAATTGGAATCGGCAATAATGTTAGTACTTGAAGAAAAGATATCAATTCGTGTTGCATGCAGGAAATATAACATACCTAAATCAACACTGCATTGACGGGTGGCTCAATTTAAATTATCACAATCTAGTAACAAGTCTTGAAGAAAAAAACTATTTCTAAAAAATATTTAATTACAAAATAAAATAGTTTGTAAATTAATGTTTAAATGAATATTCAATAAAGTATTTGTTTATAAAAAAGGATGTAATAATTGGAATATCAGATTAATCTCATTACATTGGAAATTAACCAATTTTTATTAAATTTCTAAGGTACTGGTGGCCCACCCTTGCGATTGAATATAGAAAATGTTATACCGAAGACTGTTCTTTATACCAAAACCGATATGGAGAACGCAGTTCGTAGTGTTCTACAAGGAGCTATGACAGTGCGAAATGCATGCCATCATTTCAATGTCCCTAGAACTACATTATACAAAAAATTGTCAAAATTCAAGCCAGAAAAAGAGAGTTACACAAAATATAAAGATGTTTTATAATCTTTTTATTTAATTTGTATGTGTTATTCTATTGTAATAAAAAAAAAAATAGCATTAAATCTGTTGTCACTTGTATATAAATTTGAATTACGACATTTTATATGACGATAGATGTTATTTAAGGTGAAAAATTAAATTAACCGATAAAAAGACAAAAATTGTGTATTTTATCTAACTCTGAATCAAAATTTCTGAAATTTTAAGGTGACCATCGTGAAGAGACACGACATCGCCATTATACAATGGAGGAATTGGATTGTGCAGTGAATAGTGTGCTAGAAGGAGTGATGTCAGTACGAACTGCATGCGTCCATTTTAAAATCCCTAAAACAACCATGTATGATCGACTGGCTAAATATAAATGGTCATCGAGGAATAAGTTTTCTAGATCCAGTCATCCTTCGAAAAGATGAAAAGATGAAAAAATAACTTATTTCTGTATTTTTCTTTTTGTTGTTTCTGCACTTTTATATTCATATTCATATATTGTGCTGTGGGTTTATAAATATCAAGTATTATTCATTTCTTTAATTTTTTGTTTGTAGTTTATTTGAAACTATATATATGAAAAACAAAAATTAAATAAATAGTGGATTTAATTGAAAGCGTAGTGATTTTTCTTCCGAATTATTTTCAATTTGATTTTTACTGATTTAGGTGTAAACGGAGGACCATTCAAACAACGTTACACAATGCAAGATGTTGAGGATGCTATTTCTTGCGTTATTAATGGCAATAAATCACAAACTACTGCTGCACGTACATATGGTATCCCCAAGACAACATTTCGTCGATATTTGGCCAATGCAATGCGTTATCAGTCAGGAACTCATTGAAAATTTAAAAGAATTTCTTTATATATATATACATATATACTTTGAGAAATATAGATATAGATATATCTGGAAAAAAAACAAAAACTATTATTTTAATTGAGACAGATTTGTTTATTAGTCTTGTAAATTATTTTCATGTCAGTACTTGTTTACATTTTATATTATTTGGTATTTTTGATTTAATTATTACTCAATTTGAAATTCAGGTGTACCGCAACCATTGGGCAGAGCCTATAAAGGATATCGCAAAGAAGATTTGTTCTCTGCAGTCAATTTGGTACTTGATGGGAAAATGAAAATTCAAGGTGCTGCAGATACTTTTAACATACCAAGAACTACTTTGTCCAGATATGTTAATAAAGAAGTGTCGCATCTTAAGACTCAGATGAATAATTTTAGCACGCTTTTCTAGTGTATTGGTTTGGTTTTATTTATTATATATTTATATTTATATTTACATTTCATAAGTGTATTGTACATTTTTTACGTTCAATAAAAATCTGAATGTTCCTGTACTGATTTTGAGTGTGTAAACAAATATTACATAAATATTATTCCATAAAATCGTACGGTTTTTAGTAAATTGTTTATATTTTACAATTAAAATAGCACGAATTTATGGTTTTAGGATATAATAATTACTAGAATTTTGTGATTAATTAATTTTATGTCTGGGAAATGAGTATTGATATAAGTTTTGTTATGTTTAGGTAATCATGCATCATTGGAGTTTGGTGAAAATCGCAGTAGTAGATATAAAGAGTACAGTCCTGACATCTTGCGAATTGCAACTGAAAAAGTTTTAGATGGCAGCATGAGTAATAGGGCAGCTTCTATGTTATTTGGTGTTCCGGTTAGTACTTTGAGGAGATATGTAACTATGAAAAAGAGAGGTTATTGAAAAGTGTAAAAAAAACATGTAATAATAATGTTTTTTGGGTTTTTATTGAATAAAAAATGCATTTTATATTATAATTGTATGAGGAATTTTTTTTTTGCAATTAGTTAGTAAACAAAGTGATATATATATATATTGTAAGGGTACAAATAAGGGTACTTTGTTTGAATTTTAAATTCTGAAATGAGGTCTCAAAAATATTCACTCGTCTTTTGTTGTAGGTGATCGTAATCGTTCATCAAAGAAGTACAAATATGATATAATACGATGTAGATATCGAGAGTATGACTCTGATATCTTGCAAATGGCGATTGAAAATGTTTTACGCGGAAGAATGAGTGGAAGAAAAGCTGCTCATCATTATGGACTGCCAATTAGTACACTCAACAGATATGTTGCTCAGGAAAAAGAAAGATTATCTTTATCTCTTATTCGATCTACGGAAAACAAACAAGATTGAAAATCTTATGTACCTAGTAGAAAATTAAGTTTCTTCTTCATATTATTAGAATAAAAGATTTTTTTTGTGTTTATTTATTCATGTTTGGGAAAAAAAATTATTTATGCTGTAAACAATCCAAGTTATTTTTGGATAGTAATGCAGTAGATTTTGCAAACAGTAGATCAATTTTTAGGTAAGATGATATTATTTAAATTTTTTTTTACAAAATATTTAATTTATGGATTAAATGTTTTTAATAATAGTTATTATCTGTACAATTGATGATTTTTTTTCTCTCTAAATAATTCTAGATGGCTTTTTTCGTCCAATTGGTCCAACTAGAAAACAGAGAAACTACCCACCAGAAAATTTATTACTAGCTTTGGAAAGTGTTATATCAGGTCGTTTGGCAGTATCCAGAGCAGGACTGGAGTATGGGATACCTGACACGACTTTAAGGAGACATTTACTCAAGAAACTAAAAGATGGCCAATAAATATGTATAGATTATTTGAATAAAGTAGATTTGCATGACCAACTTTTGATTTTTTATATATAATAACACAAGTACATAGAGATATTTGGACTTGGAATAAATTTAAATAATGATAAAATTATTTTCTTTTATTTTTTATTTAATTTAATGGCTCAATTTGAAATTTAGGTGGTGAAATCAGAACTGAGACAACAACGCAAAACAAGATACAGCCAGTACCAATACGAAATCGACAATACAGAGGATATACGGAAGAAGATTTGGCTCATGCTTTAAACAGTGTTCTTCATAATAAAATACCCATTAGACAAGCTGCAATACAATTCAGTATCCCAGAGAGAACTTTATTTCGCCATATTGCTCGATTCAGAGAGCAGAAATATCAAAGATTAAACTGATTTTTTTTTAAAAAAAAAAATTCTAATAAAGAATATAAATAATTAAGTTTCTGATCAATTACTGTATTATATAAATGCTGTTAAATTATGTATATTTAATCAGTGAGGATTATTTTTGTATGAATTTCATGTTAACTTCATCATTAAAAGAAATTTTAAAATTTACAAAAAATGTTTTTTAATTATTTATTCTTTGTTGTGTTTTTATTTCTTGAAGTAAGATTTTGAGTTTTGAGTTTAAAATATACATTTTTTCGAATTTTGTCACCTTTTTCCCTAATATTTCAGAAGCAGTTGAATTATCAAATATGGACGTATATCAAGAAAACAATGCAGTTGTTCCTAACCAAATGGCAAAAGGACCGTTTCTTTGCCAGACATGCGGAAGTTGGATTAATATGTACTGCAATTTTTTACGTCATCAGAGATTACATGTAACTGAACAGTTATTTAAGTGCCATTTATGTCCTTCGAAATATAACCGCAAAGATAATTTGCAACAACATTTGAGAATTCGACACGGTATTCAAAGAAGACCAAATTCATGATTAAAACGAAGGTATTCGAGTTTAATATTTGCATGTGAATTTATCATTGTAAAACTTATGGAAAATTAAAATTGTTTTTATAAATATATTTATTTTTTCTTTGAATTTCGCGCTTTTACTCTTTTCTTCAGAGCGTCGTTAAAAACATAATGCGCAGCGCCATCGACGACTAAAATTGGAATTTAATCGATGAATTTAATCAGGAGGCGTTTGGCGTGTAAGCCTAAATAACTGAAGTACAGTCACATTTTAAATTTAGTTATAAATTACTGTATCAAGATTTTAAGGATACAAACATCAAATTATTCTTTTACACTCAGGTTAGTATGAATATTGCAAACTGTCAAACAAAATATTTTAACATTACTTTTATTTTTATCACGCAGATGAGTCACTCGTTAAGAAATTTCGAAAACATGTCATAATTCGGCGAGGAAAAAAACCATGGTATTTTGCTATTATTTTTTCATATTTAAATACTACGATGGCCTTAGTTGATACAACGCTTCGAGAAAGTCAAACGCGATTATGCACACAACAGGTTTACTTGTTTTCTCGTTATAGATCAGATTTCAATAGATAAAAAGTTTGTATCGGTTTTCATGACGTCGTTTGATTTTATTTACCAGCATAGACTGAGGCATTTACAAAGTATTTCTGCCTGCAACGTTCAAGCTTGCGAGGATTGTTGTCATCTTCACTTTACGATGCACTTGAACGAGACTAGTCCAGGTAAATATGAAAAATAGATGTTTTATTGTGATAAATTAATTATTTTTTAATTTTGTTTTAGATTTTTATGCGAGTGAAAGATGCAGTGATTTAGTTGTATGTTTGTTTTTATTTATTTATTTTTTTTTTTTACGAAAATAATTGTTAATTTTGTGTTTTTTAGAGCCCAAAATGGAGAAATTTTGACGTTTCCCAGTTTCCGGAGTTTATAAATACATCAATTTCTTGTAAGATTTAAATGTCGGAAATTTGTGCTTATTAAAAATACTGATATCATTGATTTTGTAGCGGTTGTTGTGCGCATATGGTGTCAGCATGGAATAAATGATCATGTAATTATAGAGTGGACTGTCAATTTTAGTGGTTTACAATTCATAGGGGAACAAGTGCGTTGACAACACAATTACTTAATTATTTTTCGATTTCTAAGCTATTAAAACTATTGCAGATTATGAAAAACGACCGAAAATATAAACCAAACACAATAGTCTTACGTATGCATAATTATTATTACACGGATCCGACCTGCTTGCAGGTAAATAGAGCACATAAATAACAAAACGATTTATTAATCAATTTAATCCAACAAGTAGTTTCTAAGTCCCTCGAAACAAAGCGAAAAAATCGAACTTTTGAAAAGTGTCCTTGTTGAAAGGCAATTAGTAAGGAATTCGTACAGTGTCAGTTCATTACAACGGTAATTATTATTACTTATTATTATTAAAAATTGAATTTAAATGAAGAATTTTCTAGAATTCACACAATCCAAAGAGCGATTAAACAAACTCAAGCATCGATATGGCGGACACGAAGTCGAATCAACGAAAGGCTTCAAGATGTACAAATGAATGAAGAAAAGGTGACATTTATTTTATTAATTTTATTAAACTAAATTATTATTTTTATAAAAATTATTATAGCGGGCGGATAAAGAATATCTGCGCATGTTTCTCGGTACTTTACGCTCCCAAATGCAACATCAAAAGAATATATTAACACATCAACGTGAACAACTGAGTCGATTAATAGGTGTTGTTCACGATAGAAGTAAATTAATTATTTTTTTTATTATTTTTTCTTGTTCATAATTAATTTTTTCTGTTTTTTTCTTTCAGGTTATGAACTAGTCAAAAATCGCGAAGCCTTACGAATCGACAGAGATAATTATTGTGATACAAGAATCCAAAATGGTCAAAGCAAAGAATTATTGCTCAAAACCAACGCCGAATTGGCACTTCGACGCACAAAACTGATATCAGAATTACCGTATATTTATCCCATAAATGAGGTATCCGATCGAGTAAATACATTTCTATTATCGCACGATTTTGCATGCACTATTTAATCTTCTAGATAGATTCCACTTATGCAGTAAATAGCATTAAAATTGATCCAGCTAAATTGTCTTGCTTATCTCAGTCTGCTGAGGTAATTCGTCTCTAGAATTTAATTCATTTCGAGCTGTTTTTGTTTTTATTTATTAATTTTCGTTTCCAAGCTTGTAAAGTTATGTTTTTCTTGTTTGCAGGTCGTTAATAAAGGATTAACAATATGCAATGTTTTTTTACCGAATTCCGAAGAATTAATTGGTACGATTAACAAGGATTAAACAATATTTTATTATTATAGATAATTTTTTTTTAAATAGGTCACGATGAAACGAAGATCACAGCTGCTTTAGGTTACGTCGTTCATCTAGTATTAATGATAGCTGAAATTTTAGATGTTCCATTGCGATATCCAGTTCGACATATAGGATCGAGATCGAAAATTTATAATCACATTCTCGATACAATTCCCGAGAAGGAACAAGAGTGAGTACAATAATAATTAGATCCAAAAAAAAAATGTAAAAATTAAAAATATTTTTCAGATTTTTATTGTACTCAAGAAAAAAAAGTAATGTTCGGTTTAATTATGCAGTCTTTTTACTAAACAAAGATATTGCGCAGGTAATTAACATCTAAATTCATTATAATGAACAAATCAATTAATTATTTCATCTAGCTTCGGTATTTATGCGGATTATCAACGCCGGATTTAAGTACAACACTCCAAAACCTCCGAGGAATTATCGAATTTGATCTCGGATTCCAAATGTAATATTTTTAAAAAAATGACAAAATAATTTTAAAAAATATTATATATTTTTTTTTCAGAGAAAAACAGTCCACCAGTTCGCATTCAATTAGCGATAGTCGATCGATTCCCTCCAGTAGTTCCAACCTGGAACAAAAATCACTTTTCCCTGAAGGTCCTCGACTCGCTCCCAACGATTATTTCCACTCGCCACAAGCTCCTCCAGGAGCGATGCCTTTCCATCTAACCTCGGGAGAAGACCAGGTACCGAACGGTACCGTCTTGAGTTGTTCCTTGGACAAAGGGTTGGACGATCTACGAGTGACGTCATCAATAGACAGCTTGCGGCGTAAAAGAAACCCCAGTGCGGGGCTACCTAGTGCCCACTACAGTGGCAGCGAACCGAACCTAGCCAGAGGCCATGCTCGCCATCTGGTGCAAATTGAGTCGGAGGGGTCTCCCAGTTCGTGTGAGGAAGCCGCCAGGTCTTTTGCAATCGGTGTGGGATTATGGGCAAATGGAAGTTCGCGGGACACCGCGAGTTCACAAACTAATTCGGACGAAGACGATGAAAACAGTGCACTTTTAACACGCGCACTTGACAAAAGATCAGATTTTACCTTAACAAATGCAAATTAATGACTTTTTGCGGGTTTATTTTGAAGAATATACCGTAGTGATTTTTTCCGTTTATTGTATCAATTTGGGTGAATAATTCATTAAAATGTAATTTTTTCTGCAATTTTCCTGCGATCAAGCTTGAAATTATTCTCTACAGGTGGCGGAAATTAACAACAGGTGTTTTTATTACACGAATCGAATTAATGTCTTAAATTGTTGCTAGGCTATCGAGAATTCCAATTATTATATTTCTATATTTTCCCCGAGCCAATATTTATTCGGTAACCAACTTAATTGCCCCACCAACCGATCTGGCGAGGAAAAATGTCAACAGTAACCAAGTGAGCAAATAACGGTGCGTGGAATTCGCCGACTCCCTACTCTCAAAAACTTGTTAATTCCTTCATTACTTGTGACAGAGTAATAAAGGGCACGCGGGAAAATGATTTGTGTCCGAAATTATACCCTTGGGCAGTTACGGGACGAGTTCCAGCACAACTGGCCAACGAGTTAACACGTCGATAGCGACGTCCGCGCACCGCGCACATCGACCCACTGGCGGACGAGTCGCTCGTTTCGTTTTGCCACATTTGATATGTAAAGTAAGCAAATTTGCCGCTTCAAGTCGCAAAAGTAAGGTACTCTGTGTAGTACTACGTCATAAGGTGACCGACCAGTATGAGTTGGTGCATGAACTTTGTCTTGCGGCTATCCCCGGGGAAGGAGCCCCCTTTTACTTGTTTGTCACTCATAAACGATGAAGTTGCTTCGATTTGTGCTCTTCCTGGCTGTGTTCTGCATCTCCGTTGATGCTATCAAGTGGTTGTAAGTATAAACACGTTTTAATTAATACCGGGCAATTAATGCCGATTGTTTGGCGTCGTTGTCACTAGATGGCATATCTATATTGCGTCGTCTGCTAGTTGTTTTTTTCTTTTTTAATTTCTTTATTTTTTAGTGGAAAAATTGACATTTTAAGTTCAGATACCTTTTTAATTAGCGTTTTTATGTTAACATTCTTGAGATTGTCTGTTCTTGCGAGGAAAAAAGTGATAAGTCAATTGATGTCATTGAATTATGAGACTGATGTATGGTGGCAATCCATTGCAATTAAGTTTTTCTTCATTAGTTTAATTTATTGGATTTTGCACAATGATAAATGACGTTAGTAGGGGAAAAATTGTACGGGAATCAATATTCAATTTTTGTTTCGAAATCGTAACAAGAACCATACATCACTCAAACGGAAATGCAAATTGCTCGACCGTGTAGAATTAAAATATTGATGCAAATAAAATCGATTTTGAAAAAACTTAAAAAAAAAAAAAAAAAAAAAAAAAAAAAAAAATAAACCTTCGAATTTAGAATACCTTTAGTTAAGGGTGTCAAGTAATTTGCTGGTAGTTAAAAGTGATTTGAAATTGGGTTTGCAAGTTGTAAGCTTTAATGTTCCCATAAATATTGCGAGCGGCATATTTTGCAAATCGTAATTACGCATACTAAGACTATAAAAGAACCATTTGCATGCTACCTTTTCTTTTACGCTCGTATTTTGGTCATTAAAAATAACCCCAATGTCAAAAATGCTTTCAACTTAAGTCACGACTTAAAACTTACCTTTATTAATTAAAAATTAATGGAAATTTGAGTTGTGAACATTTTTTTTGAAATTTTTTTTTTCCAAAAAAAATAATAAAATAAAACGGTTTTTAAATAATAATAATAAAAAATAAAAAAATGGATCCAAATTAAGTTGTCCAGAATTGCGGAAAAAACTTGCGAAAAAAGGTTGTTTTCTTGGGGTGGGGCTCTAATTTAAGGTCGAGTCGTAAAAGTTTGGCCTGCTGTAGGGGTATCATTATCATGGCACGAAAAGGGGAATTTTCAGGTGAGGAATTTGGCAGCAATTCGTCAGTTGCTTGAGCACCTTGACACCGGCAGATGGGTGGGAAAAAGAAGCTATGAGTTTGAAACAAGAAGGGGGGAGGGAGTAAGGGAAGTCAAATAATTTTTTTTTTTTTTTATTATTTATTTTCTGCATATAAACATAATAAATGTGCAATTGTATTAATAATGGTAATAAATTATATGTACACCATAATGCCCTTCTTTTTTTTATTTATTTATTTATATTATTTTTTTTAATTTTTTACATTTTTTTTTTTTTATTACAGGGCTTTAAGTCAAACTAATTTATCATGGAATGTAACGTCTCATTGTTCGAGAGCGAGGAAATACTCGGAATTAGTCTCGGGCCAAGCCAAGTTCTGCAAACGGCATATCGAAACAATGCCCTACATTATATCATCAGCAGCTGCGGCGATTCGGACGTGTCAATACACTTTCGCCGATAGGCGCTGGAATTGCTCTTCGATCAACACTGCGCCTCGATTTACACCCGATTTAACTACAGGTTAAAAATACTAAAAAATCAATAATTATTTAATTATTTAATAATAATTTTTTTTTATTTTTTAATTAATAGATACACGTGAACAAGCTTTTGTGACGGCGCTTTCATCAGCCGCTGTTGTTAATACGATTTCAATAGCGTGCAGTTCTGGTTTACTCGCTTCTTGCGGCTGTGCCCCGGTACCCCAAGAGCCCGCTTATGGTGATTTCAAGTGGGGTGGATGTGGAGATGACATTAAATATGGACTGAGAATAAGTAAATCTTTCACTGATGCGCCGTGGAGAGGAAAAAAGAAGAAAGGGACACTGAGAGCTGCAGTTAATAGACATAATAGTGATGCTGGAAGACAGGTTTGATTTATTTTATTGATTTGATGATTATTTTTTATTATTTTTATTTTTTTTTTTATAGATTATACACGATAATTTGCGAACTCAATGCAAATGTCACGGTGTTTCGGGATCGTGTAATGTGCGAACTTGTTGGAGGGCATTGCCGAGTATGGAGCAGGTTGCGATGCGGCTGAAAACGAGTTACGCCGTTGCTGTTGAAGTTGTGAATAAGAAACCCGCGACTAAGATGCAGTTGCTGCCCGCAATGCACAGGGGGAAGATAGAAGATATGGATTTGGTGTACATTACGAAATCTCCAGATTATTGCTCCAGAGATCCAAGATTCGGTTCCGTGGGAACCAAAGGCCGGTAAATAAAAACCTGACAATTAATTTGAATTTTTTATTTATTGGTTTATTTTTTTTATTATTATTTTATTTAGTCGTTGTAATACAACTTCGGAAGATCACGACAGTTGTGATTCTATGTGTTGTGGTCGTGGATTTCGGACATTTTCCATCGAAATTAAATCAAGATGTCGATGCAAATATGTCTGGTGTTGTTTTGTGAAATGCAAAATTTGTTCTTCCATTCAACAAGTGCACGAATGTTATTAATGAGAAAAATAAGGCTTAGTTAATTATTAATTTCCGCAATAGATGTCTACATCGTACGATAATACATGACGTCACGCCAGAAATGTAGTCCTCTGATAAACACATGTTTATCGATTTAAAAACACGATACAACCTTGACTAAACATTTATCTAGCTATTTTTAACGGAAATTTGTTTAATTATACTTCATATTATTTATATAAAATGGATGTAAGGTTTTAGTTTACCATATTATCTAAAATCATTATCATTTCATCGGACAACTTTTTTACTGCTCTTTTTTTTATTTTATTTTTTTTATTTCTTACTGTAAATTAAATTAAAGCAAATACCAAATGTGTTCACGTTTGACGAATAGTGAGGACTTTATAAATAAAAAAAACAACTATCTTTTTAAAAATATTTTATATACTAAACGATTAATATGTGAGAATATACTGTAGGTGTACATTTCTAGTTCTTGATTAAAATTTAATCGTTAAAAAAAAGAGTGCGCGTTAGTTTTGCAATTCGTCGCTAGTGTGCATCAAGGTCTTAGAGGACACGATATAAAAAAAGGTCGCAAAGTTTGTTGCTGTTGCTCTTTGAAACTCGTTCGCAGTACTTCCGAAACATAATGAACACCTACAGACTTCTAATTCACTCAGCTGATCAAATTGTTCAAGTGACAAATAATGGACAGCTGTCGTTAAGAGGAAACGAGATGGCAAAAATTGCCATTTTGCAGAAAACAAATGAGGGTGACGGTTGTAGCATCGTAATTGGGAAGTAAGTGATACATAAGTTTCGGATTACAATTTACAAATAACATTTATGAAGAAGGGGATTTTGGGCTTATAATTAAAGAGTTCACACACGGAAAAGGCGTTTGTGGGTGTTGTTTATAGTCTTGATTCAAATGTTGCTGTCCTAGATTTGGTTAAATGTGTAACACGACCTAAAAAAAATAAAAAAAAAAGTTTAAAGGGTCTAATTTAAAAATGTCACTGATCAACTCATCAGTTTAAGTAAAGAAAAAAAGTTGGGCGCTGTAAGGGTGGAATGAATATCCGATATAAAAAAATCGACATTTTTAAAAGTTATAGCACATGCAATGTAAACGTATGCTCATTGGTTGATTGAAGGGACTTTTCCCAAGAATTATTTTTGAATCTAGGATGTTTTATCGGATATTATTCTGGCTCGTGAGTATCGAAATCGTTGGTTTCGGTTTCGATACTCAAGAACCAATCGGTAGCTAGGTTATCGATCATAAAACACAACAATAAAAATTTCCAATTTCTTTCGCTTAATATTTAACTTTATTTGAAATTAAAAACTTACTAATGTTTTTTCATCGATATATTTAAAATTTAAATTCCTAGTGAAGGAGAGATTGTCGCTATCGATAATGACGCTCAAATCGCTCAACGCTTGAAAAATGCAACCTATGATAAAGTTATTAATGCAACTGGACAATGCATTATTCCAGGTAAATACTGATATCATATTTAAAAAAAAAAAAATTTCGATAACATTTTTTTAATTTCATATTTTTTTTTTTACATTTAGGTTTAATAGATGCACATACTCATCCCATTTGGGAAGGAGATCGAGTACACGAATTTGCAATGAAGGTATAAAATAGTAATAAAGTGAAAGTTGAAACGTCCTTGTTTACTCAATGCAAATCATCAGATTGCAGGTTCATCGTATATGGATATCCACAATGCTGGTGGGGGAATTGGTTTCACCGTGAAGGAAACTTGCAATGCAACGGATGACGAATTGTCCGACTCACTTACAGAGAGACTGAACAGAATGTTAGTCAGTGGCACAACTCTTGCAGAAGCCAAAAGCGGTTATGGTTTAGACAAACAACAGGAAACCAGATTGATAAGGATTTTGAATAGAGCCTCACATGACTTGCCAATTGATTTGTCCATAACATATTTAGGAGCTCACTCAATTCCAGAGTAAGGCCAATATGGTACAAATATGGTATTTCTCGAATTACAATTATAACATTGCATTACGTCATTTTTACGTCATTAAGTCGAGAAATATGATAACTAGGATGCCTCTGAGTAACTCAGAAAATTATATTCTTATTTTTTCTATTGTAGAGGATTATCTTCCGAGGAAGCGACAGAAAAAGTGATCTCTGAACAAATTCCAGCCTTAGAATATTTGAAAAGCTTGAATATATCAGTGGACAACATAGACGTGTTCTGCGAAAAGGGCGTTTACGATGTGGACCAAACTGAGAGGATACTTAGAGCGGGAAAGAATATCGGTTTAAATGTAAACTTTCATGGAGATGAACTACATGCTATGGGAGCAGCCGAAGTAAACTAAAGGTAAATTAAATTTACTTCCTATTTAGTCAATTTTTTCAAATTACAGATGGGTGCTGCTTTAGGATCTGTGGCCATTTCTCACCTGGAAGAAATATCCAGCGAGGGAATTCAAAAAATGGCGGACAGTGACAGCATCGCCGTTCTTCTGCCCGTGACTGCATATATATTAGGCCTTAAACCTCCACCAGCACGTAAAATGATAAATGCTGGGATCGCAGTGTGTCTGGGAACGGATTTTAATCCAAATTGTTACTGTTTGTCAATGGTAACTTGTTGTAAGAAGCTACCACCAGTTGGCGGTATTTTATTTTATTTATTTATTTTTCAGCCTCTCGCGATGCATTACGCGTGTATTATTTTGAAAATGACTTTGGAAGAGGTTTTAGCTGCTGCTACAATTAATGCAGCTGCATCTTTGAAGAAATCAAAGGATTACGGATCGTTAGAGATTGGAAAAAAGGGAGATTTGTTAGTTATCAATTCTCAAAAGTGAGATAATTAATTAGTTTACGTCGATCGATAAATTTATTATACTTATTATTTATATTTTTTTGAAAGGTGGGAGCATTTAATTTACCAGCTCGGTGGCCATGATCACACGATTGAGTATGTAATTAAAAGTGGCAGAATTGTCTACAAGAGAAAAACAAGAGAACAGAAATTATCGGTTTCGCAATAAAAAAATATTTTAACAGGATCTTCGACTATTACTTAGTAAAATTAGTATCAATAAAGTTTCCAAGGTGATAAGTATAAACATCAAAAAGCAACTTTAAGTGGGTGTAAACTGTTGAGTTGAAAGATAGGTAAAATTATTTCGAACAAACACGAATCAGGATTTAGGGAATGACAGACTGAGATAGACCAATTGAAATGGATTTTAATTTTATTCACGGAACAAAGTATTGCTGAGACGGGATCGATGGCGCCATCTATTGCGGGAAAACTTAGCCGCTTCCGCTATAAACTATCCACTATAAACTATAAACTATTGGAGAAGTGCTGTTTGCACAGCAAAAATTTTGGTCACATGGCCAGAAGCGCGAAAGTGATAAGCACGCGTCATTAGTCTCTAATGCTCATGTGCTTGGACTTCAAATATTTTCTTGAAAAATAGTAAAAAAACTCAAGACTGGTTGGACCCGTGATCCTCATACTTAAAGTAAACCACCAGGCTATTCAAGCCTTAGGACAATACTGTGTTAAAATAATATATAAAGCTAACCTAACAAATTAACATAAACCATCATAAACTACCTTAAACTCCGTTTCCAAAACATTGGGAGAAACTCCCATTGGTTGGAGCCACAAAAAAAACACTAAAAACTACCATGTATGGTCAATTTCATGTTCGTTTATCTTCGTTTATGTTCGTTTATGCCCTTTTATGGTCATTTTTCGAATTATATTTTTTTAATTGCATTAAAAAAATTGATGGGAAAAAGCTCTAGCCAATGGGAGTTTCTTGCAATGTTTTGGAAACGGAGTTTATGTGCGAAACTGCTTGCTTATCACTTACGCGCTCCTGGAATGTTTTGCACCATGTAATCTGAAAGTCTGCTGTGCAAATAGCATTTCCCATTGATTTGCGGTAAACTGTTGAATCTAGTTTGGATTCGGAAGAATAGATTGCGCCATCACTAATCGACTAAATTAGTAAACCAAATTCAAGATTGTTTTGGAAAACAGTCGTCACTGATATTTTTCAGTATCAACATGATACGTACAATCTTGTCACATAATATATCACCATAATCAAAGCGATTAATCAACTAACGTTCGGAATTGATTTTGTCTATGTCCCTTCGTGTGCTCTCATAGGTTCATCACACTTATCTCATAAGTTGAGGCATTATTAGTTGAGGTATCCACATTACAATGTTGTTTTTCTTCCAATATCACTTTTATTGTACGCTCTACGTTCTATATTTACCTGGGTTTTTACATCATAATTTGAACTTGTTCTTGATAAATCAAATTTAATCAATTTGCAAAAATAAACTTATCTCAATCGTTTGTATTACAGTTGATATGATAAATGAAAATCAGATAAAACAGTTTCACTAGTTACACCAGCCAACAGAAAAAAAAAAATTTAAATGGGTTTAAATCGCTGAATTAAGAGATGGTAGATTAAAGGAATTGTGACATGATATTGAAAGTACAATTTTTTTATTCCTACTGTAACTTTTCATGGGATTTTTAAAAATGTTGATGAAAATTTAATGTGAGTTGATGATGGGAAGGAAGTTATTTGACATTTTTTGAGTTATTTGAGGCGATACTTCACTGCACGTTTAAAAAAAGGGGAAACAATGAGGTAACGTCACGAGTGGTTGCATTGACATGCAGCAAGGAGTTGGATCATGATATTTTAGGGTGTAGAATGGCTCAAAATGGGGAAATTCAGCCATACCAATTTGAGCCCGAGAGTGATGAAGATGAATTAATTTTTATTTTAAATAAAAATTAATTCATCAATTGGTATGGCTAAATTTCCCCAGTTTGAGCTATTTTACAGCCTAAGCTGTCATAAACAACCATAAAATGCAACAACACACTGCTTGATGAAATGAACGCAACCACTCCTGTCGTCACATCAGGTTTCAAGCTCAAGCAGCAGAGGCGTCACTTTAAATGTTCTTGAGAGAAAAATTGTGAAAAATGTATTTTATTCATACTTTTCAATCATAATTTACACACAAAAAAAATTTAATCAATTCCTTTAAATTCACACTGAGAGGTGAATCCAATTTACTTATTTTCTATTCATCAAAACAAAATTTTGGCTTAAATTTTGATATTTGATTCGGATATGGGATCCATCGCGCCATCTATTGTTCAGCGCGTAAACAAATTATTGCGAGTCACTATTGAATCTAGTTTGGGCGCGGAACAATAGATGGGGCTATCGTCCCGCTTCGACTAGATTTGGGGCAAACCATAATTCAAAATGTTTTTGGGAATCTATTCCCAACTAGCGTAGTCATTGCTGAATTTTTTTATAGTGTATACACGGATGTAATCTTGTCACATAATATATCACCATCACCAATAATCAAAGCGATTAATCAACTTATTACTTGACCTTGCTCCTCCATATGCTCTCATCACACTCCTTCAATACATTTTTATTTAGTTGAGTCAAGATTATTGACTTGTATTCACATTACAACTTTTTATTTTTCAAATTGCTTATCCAGTGCGGTACCACTCTAAATGTACGTTCTATTTTTTCATGGGTTTTTACATCATAATTTGAACTTGTACTTGATGAATCTAATTTAATCAATTTGCAAATGTAAACAAATCTCAACCCTTTCTGTTGCACTTGAAATTCGCTTAGCAAAAAATTTTAATTTGCTAGTAGAAATATGAGTGCAAATTAAACAAATGATAAATTAAAATTAGATAAAACAGTTGCACGGTTTATAGAAGCTAAAAGAGAAGCATTTCATTTGCAGCCTGCGTTGACATTACGCTGAACACAACTTGTACAGCGCTTACATTTTTCTATCATTTCTATTCTACATCTGATTTAACCACACAGTACTGTACATTCTCTACAAACATGACACTTAAAGTCAAAGTAACTATTAATTTTTTAGAAATACTATTTATTATAAGACTACCTCAAGTTTTACTAAGTGGTAAGTTTCTAATGTTTTCATAAAAAGAGTACAACAATAATTTATTGCATTTTTGCAGATGTTTTACCTCACCCATTTATCCAAGGAAAAGGTATATATACTTATATCGGAGAAAGTTTTATTTCTGCGGATAGCTGCAAGTTTTGTTGGTTTTTTTGTTTTTTGTTTTTTTTAAATAGAGTTTTGCCCTAAGTATTTAAATTGTAGTTGCAACCATTGTTATTACGTGGTGGAAAACAAAGAAAAGCAGAATAAAGCTGGCAAGGAATGTACAAGAAAAGATATGCAACTACCTGAATTCTTTGAAGAAGACGAAATGATATTTGTTCAAAACTGGTTAAAACCTGTTGCATCAATGGTTGGAGGTAGGTGTTACATTGATTTATTAACCACCCTAAAAGTGTTTAAAAAGTTAGCGAGTCAGTCTTAGGTAAAGCGTACTTTGGTGGTAGTGTTAGATGTTTAGTAAGAAAGGCAAGATAGGCCTCAAATTAAATATCAATATGTAAAAACCCCAAGAAAAAAATGACATACAACTCTGGCACAGGAAATTCATGACTGATGATGGGAGCTTTAGGGAATGACAACGAGTTTTAGTTTAACTTCTAAAGAGAAATAATAAGTTCTAAAATAAATATAGTATTGACATACAGTATATGTTTGATCTTCTACAATGCTACTTTTTTCTATTAGATGTATTTACAAGTGCAGAAAAAAAACCGCTCAAAGATTTTACTTGGGGTCCACCAATGTACACTGTCGTTGCAAACTGGACAAACTTGAGTTCTTCTGTTAGTGGATTTAAATCGGGAGACCTGATGTTTACTGTTCTAAATAGCACAAAAGGTTTGTTACAGGCGTTTGCTTTATTGCTGTATACTTATCGGAATTTGGTCGGTTTTACATAGGCTACACTTTTTCACCCGTTGTCAAATCTCATGCTGCAAATTTCATCTGCCAGACGAAAAATTCAAGCGATGCTTTTAAGTTCTTAAACAAGTGCAAACCACAAACAACAACTGCAACAACACTTACAAGTAAATCTCTAGAGACGACATCTTTTTCTGAATCTCTAGAAATGACATCACCTTTTGAATTTCTAGAGATGACATCACCTTCTGAATCTCTAGAGATAACGTCACCTTCTGAATCTCCAGAGATGACATCACCTTCTGAATCTCTAGAGATAACGTCACCTTCTGAATCTCTAGAGATAACGTCACCTTCAGAATCTCCAGAGATGACATCACCTTCTGAATCTCTAGAGTTGACATCACCTCCTGAATCTCTAGAGTTGACATCACCTTCTGAATCTCCAGAGGTGACATCACCTTCTGAATCTCTAGAGGTGACATCACCTTCTGAATCTCTAGAGGTGACACCCTTTTCATGCGATTTAGGTTAGAAAAAGTTTGGTATTTGATTTAGCTACCGTATATACTCGCGTATAAGTCGAGGATTTTTGTACCAAATATTTTATTTTATTTTATCTTTTATTTTATTTTTTTAATACTTAAAATGGCTATTGACTCTCGTACAAATCGAACCAAATAAAAATAAAATAAAAAAATAAAATTTAGAGGATCGATTTATACGCTTTTTGATCCGTTTTAAGTCAGGGTCGACTTATACGCGAGAATATACAATAATTAATATCGCTATATACTTATAACTATTGTTTTCTAGATTTTCCGAATAGCTTTTGTAATATTACTCAATTATCTGAAGCTGTGTCTAAAAGGTTGATGGACATAGAAAATGGAACATACATTGATGAGGATATATTACACTTGTTAAACAGACTCATTGATATACAATCACGACTAACTGAAGCTATTAGGGAGGATATTTTAGACAAATATTTTGCAATTCAAAGTTATTTGATTAAAGACAGCCATGAACACAAATGGCAAGCCATGGGCTGGGTATATTCATTTTATTTTTGAATATATTACTGTCTAATTTTACTTTTCATAGATTAAAGTGCACAAAGAAGTGACTAAATTGACCAATCTAGTTGAGGACAACACAAAATGGCTGTGCAAAAAGAAGGATCGCGATAGTTTTAATGTCTCAACTAATAATATATGTAGGAATCTTTTGATTTTCAATTAATTCAATCGCGAAAAAAGGATTTCTTTTTTTCTAGTTGTGCGATTTGAAGTGGCCGAATTATCTTTTTTCGAAAATAAGCGATTTACATGGTGTAATGCCTTGGATAATAATTGGACAGCTGAAATTACTACACCGAAATACATCAAAAATGGCAATGACAACAATTTTGCACTTGTGGGAGCACTGTACAAAACATTACATAATTTATTGCACAATGCTGATAAGTAAGTCTTGCGTATAAACTGACCACAAAATGAAATAATTTTATTTTTTAGTAATTGGAAAATCCAGTCGCCTATATTTACCGTAAAACTAGCGAACGAAGAGAAAGAAATCAATACTTTTGATGATAATGATACAATGCTAGTAACATTACCAACACTAACATATGGACAGCGGAATCTTGTATGTGGATTTTTGCAAAATAACAGGTTAAATATTAACTACGTTTTGAAAAATTTAAGACTGAACATAATTTGTTTACAGCTGGAGTGTAAAAGGTTGTACTGTAAGTGGCACGAATTTAACCCACGTTAACTGTTCTTGTACACATCTGACCAGTTTTGCCTTATTAATGGCTGTCAATAATGATGTTAGTATTTTCATAGATTTTTTTTTTAAAATTGTAAATAAATAATGAATAATTATTGTACAGTACGAAAGAACAGATGCAGAATTTATTTTAACACTCATTTGTGGCTCCATTTCAGTACTGTGTGAAATATTGACAGTCATCATTTTCCAATATTTTCGGTGCGTGAGGAAAATCTTTTGAAATTTCTTCCATTTCTAATGTTTTTCTCCCAGGTCTATATGGACTCTTCGAGCAACCATCACCAAAAATCTATGCATCACACTAAGTTTAGGAACAATATTTCTTCTGACAGGAATGGAACATGTATCAAATCAAGTCAGTTGATATTCTAGACTTTAAAATTTATTCTTGATATTAATTTCTACAAGTTATTGCAGACACTTTGCTTTGTTATAGCAATAGCACTCCATTATTTCTATCTTTCTGCCTTTACATGGATGGGTATTGAAGGACATTACCTTTATCTACTTCTGGTCAAAGTTTTTAAGACGAAAAGCAATTACAAGACGAGATATTACTTAATTGGTTATGGTCAGTTAATGTAACAATATTGTATTGTTGGGTAAAACTCCGTTTCCAACACTTTGCGAGAAACTCCCATTGGCTGGAGCCCGTTTGTTTGCATATTAATACAAATTTATATAAATCTGTATAAAAACTACCATATATGGTCATTTTTCTGGTCGTTTTTTTGTGGTCATTTTTCGAATTATTTTTTTAAGTGCATTAAACAATCGCCGAGAAAAGGCTTTAGCCAATGGGAGTTTCTCGCAATGTGTTGGAAACAGAATTTAGTTAATTTTTTCTTCTTAGGCTTTCCTGCAGTAGTCGTCATCTTTTCTGCTGGTATTGAGCCGTCTGGTTACGGCAATGAGAAATAGTAAGTTACAATAAACTCAAAATATTTGTTTTGGTTTGATAATTTAATTGTTTTTTTTTTGTTTTTTGTATCTTAGCTGTTGGCTTCGAATGAATACTGGTTTTAATTGGGTTTTCTTGGGCCCAGTTCTTTTTACCATCATGGTTTGTAATTTAGATAAGATTTTTTAATTTTTTTAATACAAGTTTTATTTATTTTTATTTTTATTTTTTTTTTAGTTAAATGTGATTTTTTTAGCGCTGGCTATCCGATCCGCCTTATCAGTAAAGGCTTTAAATGACGACAAATCCTCGCTAAAAATCCGGTATAAAACGATCAAAAAAAATATATTTTGAGCCTATTTTCATAAATTCATATTAAATTACATATAGAAGATATATTAAAGGAGCAGTTTCTCTTACAACCTTACTAGGAATTACCTGGATATTTGGTTACTTTAACTTCCTGGACAAAACAAAAACCCTAACTTACATTTTCATCATTTTAAATGGCTTACAAGTATTTTTTAAAAAATAATATCATTTACCAAAAGTAATTACAAATTTAAATCAAAACAGGGTTTGTTTATTTTCATCTTCCACTGTATAAGTAACGAAAACGTTAAACGAGTGTTAATGAAGAACCTTCTAGAAATGTTCTGGAAACATCCAATTTCCGTAAGTTTTTGTGTATTAAAATTTAAAATCACAACAAAAAAAACTTCGAAAATAAATTCTTTTTCCAGAAGAGTAAAATCGGAAGCAGCGGAAGTGCACAAACCCAAACTTCCTGCGCCGAAATCCGAATGCAGCAGAAACTAACCGCAGCCAATTCATCCTCTTCAGCTACAAGCGACGTTACTTTTTCCATTTCCGTCAGTGCCAACCACATGATGTATTGATCATGTAATGCTTTATTTCATAAGGTTACACACAATTCACTATACAATGAGATGATCTTTGCAAATGATTCTAACAATAGTAATCTTTATCTGTATCTCTTTTGATGTGCATTTGTTTCGACAGAGTTCAATGACCATCCGGGCAGTTGGCTTGATCAGTCAGATAAAATTTGTTCGTGTTTACATTCAATTCTTCCAGTTTTTCGTACAATTTAATCCTAGCATCCTCAGTCAAGGTTCTTTCTTTACTAAGAATCCACGCATACTCTGGAATAAAATTAGTTTCAGTTTCGAAATAGAAAATTACATAATGATACAACTCACGTCTATGGAAGAACCACAGGAATTTTTTACATGACCAAAGAACCGCATAATTGGAATAATCAGTATCTAGTACCCATATTTCTAAGCGTTTTGGAAAAAATATTCCTGCTGATGAAAGATAATAATGAGATGCGTGAAAATTTGAAAAATTTTATTTAGATCCCCACTTGGAAAAGTGACGTCAAATTTGGCGGGTTCATTGTGGAAATGCGTTGCACGACCGATTTCTAGTTTATCCTTTTTCGTCCTGGAATAAAATAAAAAAAATTGATTTTTTTAAAATCCCTTATATTAACTTCGCTTTTGTGGGTTTGTTTGAGTGTTTGTATATTCCCCGCCCTCTGGAGGGCTGATTAACACACTTCCCATCATCCAATCGAAGTGAAACTTGGCACATAGACTCGTTGCCGATGACAATGCATTCTATTAAATTTAGGGGTCAAACATGATGGTTATAAAAATCGCCATAACAACATCAATGAAATGAAACAATGATACAACGCCCATAACCTCATTTCAATGGCTCAACCAATGTAACATGTGGTTTGGTAGTGTTAGCATAATGACATATTGAGAGTGGTTAAAGTTAGATTAGGTTAGGTTAGGTTAGAACGCCTAACTGAAACGCCTGACGATTAGTCGGACCCGATTGATCGGGGTAGTCCCGTGCCGTGCATATAAGGGATTTACACGAAAACTCTGTTTTTGGGGATTGGTGTTATTTACCATTTATTGATTCCTCTGTTGACGACTCTGATGTCTCCACCGGGCAGTTCAGAATATTCGCTCGTTACACATTTTTTGCCCACTTCGAAAATGGCGAAGAAACGTTCAATTTCGTACCATTTTCCTGCAAACTGTGACGAGATACAAGTTAATAGAAGCATCCTTTAACTACAGATACATCCTGATTAGTTTAATTGTGATAGGTGACGTCAGATTGATTTTTTATTTTGAGTGCAAATCGAAACTCATTTCTTTTTTTAATGATTTTTTTTTGCTGATAGTTTCTAAGCTTGGTAATGAAATTTCAACCAGTTTTATACGTTTTGAGAGTATCTATAACTGGAATGAAGCCAAAAAAAAAAAAATATGTTTCCAAAATCCAAAAACTCAGTCCAAAAAATCACGACCTTTGCGAAGTTGCTCAATTCCAAAATCGTTTAGATTTCATATTTAACAAAAAAAATCATTAAATTATATATTTTATATATTTTTTTAAAAATTTATATGCCGATTAGTTTTATGTTTTAAATCATTGTTAACTTATTATGCTTTTTATGGTAATTTTTACCTTTCTCCAGTCGAAATTGGATACTACAGGATGTGCTGGACAGTTGCCTGTACCAGTCACTTGACTCAATACAGCTGAGATTCCGATTAGAAACAAAACGGAGCACAGTTGTGTTCTGACCAACATGTTGTTAATATCTGATCGAGAGAGGATATCATCTGCGATGTGTTGGCTTCTTCCCTGAACTTTGGATTACGTGTTCAACTTCAACAAATTGAACCTTGTTGCCAATAACAACGCAACCTCGAACACTTAAATTACTCCTGCTCACATGTTCAATTGAAACTATAGTTAAAAACAAATCAGTTTATTTTTAGTTTTATTTTTTACTGTTAATTATTTATTTCATATTTTATTTTTCTTAAATTTCTAAATATTTTGCAGGAAAAAAACCTTGAAGATTTGTGCCGGTTGGATGACGAGCAAATCGTAGGTTGTTTGGTAGTTTGCAAATAACTTTCTTTTATTACATAATTAATTATATGTGATTATACATTTCTTCAAATGGAAAAATTAATGAATAAATTGTTTAACAAATAAAAAGTAAAAACTTCAAGAAATCATTTTTTTTTTTAAATTCTTTCATTGATACGTCACTTTTTAGTAATCTAACTTAATCCAGAACATCACCCTAAGAACCCTGAACTAATGACATCACTGCGATGCGCCAAGCGGAGTTCTTCCGAACTAATCGAGTATATATAAACAGTTCGCTACAGCGCAGCAAGTTCCCATTGAGCTTCCCGCAATCTCCTCTGGTTTGGAACAAGGGAATGCAGGGAATAAGTGTTCACAAACACGTTTTGTGATTCACAACAGGTTAAAAAAACATTTACAATCATCTTCATCATATTGGTCAAAGCATCAACGATCCGTAGGTTTGTATATCCAAACCTAAGATAATTGGGTCGTTGTTAGCTACATTTCAAGATGGCGTTTTCGATCTGTAATGACTCGAAAGCACCGCTGAGGGAAGTCAAGTTAGTTCAGTTTGGGATATTGAATCCCGATGAAATTGTAAGTAACTTCGGATTATTTTAAATATTAAAAAGTATACTTACACGAAAAAAAATATTTTCCTTGAAATTTAGCGAAGTTCTTCCGTCACCGACGGTGGAATAAAATTTCCCGAGATATATGAAGGTGGCCGGCCGAAATTGGGCGGGCTGATGGACCCCCGACAAGGAGTTATAGACCGTTTGTCACGATGTCAGACTTGTGCCGGAAATATGACCGAATGCACGGGTCATTTTGGCCACATAGATTTAGCAAAACCCGTTTTCCACGTCGGTTTTATGACAAAAATCGTTAAAGTCCTTCGATGCGTCTGTTTTTATTGTTCTAAACTTTTAGTCAGTCCTGTAAGTATTAATTTAGAACCAAAAGTGAATTTTGAATTTATTAATTTATGTATTTTCGTTTTGTTTGTCAGGGTAATCCGAAAATTAAAGATATATTGGGTAAAACTAAATCACAAAATCGTAAACGTCTCGCTCACGTTTATGAGTTATGCAAAGGAAAAAATATCTGCGAAGGTGGAGATGAAATTGATACTAAGATGGATGACCAAATTCAAGATGAAAATCAAGCTAGGCGACAAGTAAATATAAGTTTTGTTTATTATAAAGCTGACCTATGATGAATCTTCCATGGCTCTGTATAGTCACTGATGACACTTTTACTGTCCGATATTGAAACTGAAAAATTTTAGAGAGTTTTTAAGCTATAATTTAGTTGAAATTGATTTTTAATTGAATATTTGGATTATAGGGTCATGGTGGTTGTGGTCGGTACCAACCAAAAATTCGTAGAAGTGGTTTGGAGTTGTTAGCCGAGTGGAAACATCTGAACGAAGATTCGCAAGAGCGGAAAATGTTGCTCACTGCTGAACGAGTGCACGAAATTTTCAAATATATTACCGATGAAGAAATTCACATTCTCGGTCTGGATCCAAAATATTCACGACCAAATTGGATGATCATGACAGTTTTGCCAGTTCCACCGCTGCCAGTTAGACCTGCTGTAGTTATGTATGGATCTGCTAGAAATCAGGTTTGAAAACAATTGGCGACGTTTTCTTGCATTATATTCGTAATTTGCATTTATTTTAAGGATGATTTGACTCACAAGTTAGCTGACATCGTTAAATCCAACAACGAATTGATGAGAAACGAGCAAAATGGGGCTGCAGCTCACATTATTGCTGAAAATATCAAGATGTTACAGTATCACGTTGCAACACTGATTGACAACGACATGCCAGGCATGCCGAAAGCCATGCAGAAATCAGGCCGACCTTTAAAGTCGATTAAACAGAGATTGAAAGGAAAAGAAGGAAGAATTCGTGGAAATTTAATGGGAAAACGAGTTGACTTCTCAGCACGAACTGTCATCACACCAGATCCGAATCTTCGTATCGATCAAGTTGGAGTTCCACGTTCAATTGCTCAAAATTTAACATTTCCTGAGATTGTCACACCGTTTAACATTGATAAGTGAGTAGAAATGATGATGCTAAGATTTAGACACATTAATTTGTGTTTTTATGTAGAATGCAAGAGTTGGTGCGTCGTGGAAACAATCAGTATCCTGGGGCTAAATACATTATTCGAGATAACGGAGAAAGAATTGATTTACGTTTTCACCCGAAACCGAGCGATCTCCATTTACAATGTGGATACAAAGTAGAACGGCACGTTCGCGATGGCGACGTCGTAATTTTTAATCGGCAACCGACATTGCATAAAATGTCTATGATGGGGCATCACATTCGTGTGCTGCCGTGGTCAACGTTTCGTATGAATTTAAGGTAAAATAGTCAATTTGAGTTATTTGAATTGAATTTTACATTTGATTCTTTTAATTCTAGTGTAACAACACCATACAATGCAGATTTTGACGGTGATGAAATGAATTTACACATTCCCCAATCAATGGAAACCCGTGCTGAAATCGAAGAATTGGCGATTGTACCGAGACAGATTATTACTCCTCAGTCAAACAGACCCGTTATGGGTATCGTGCAGGACACACTCACAGCAGTCCGCAAAATGACAAAACGAGACATATTTTTAGAAAAGGTAAATTGGTTGAATTAAATTACATTGAAACTATAGTTAATTTAAAAAATTTACAGGATCAAATGATGAATTTACTCATGTTTTTACCTATTTGGGACGGTAAAATGCCCATGCCTGCAATACTAAAGCCAAAACCTTTATGGACTGGCAAACAACTCTTTTCTCTGATTATTCCCGGAAATGTAAATGTGATTCGGACTCATTACACTCATCCTGATGATGAAGATGAAGGGCCTTATAAATGGATTTCTCCCGGAGACACTAAAGTATATTGTCAAATTGTTACCAATAATTGCATAATTGAATTTATTTTTTGTTTAGGTTCTGGTGGAACATGGAGAATTAATTTCCGGAATCTTGTGTAAGAAAACCTTGGGAACATCAGCAGGATCGCTTCTCCATATTGTAATGTTAGAATTGGGATGGGAAATTGCTGGTGCCTTTTATTGGCATATCCAAATGGTAATTAATAACTGGTTGTTACTGGAAGGTCACACTATCGGTAAGAAAGCAAAAAATCGTTAGAAAACGAACACGATAATAATTAATAATTTATTGAAATAGGTATTGGAGACACCATTGCCGATCCACAAACTTACGTTGATATTCAAAACGCTATTAAAAAAGCCAAACTCGACGTGATAGAAGTGATTGAGAAAGCCCACAATGACGAATTAGAACCGACGCCCGGTAACACGTTGAGACAAACTTTTGAGAATCAAGTGAACCGAATTTTGAACGATGCTCGAGACAAAACTGGAAGTAGTGCGCAGAAAAGTTTATCCGAGCACAATAATTTCAAAGCTATGGTCGTGTCGGGAGCCAAAGGATCAAAAATTAACATATCACAGGTAAAATTAATGAAATCAATCACGAAAATATTCAATATTGCAACATATTTCTAATTTAGGTCATCGCCTGTGTGGGTCAACAAAACGTTGAAGGTCGTCGAATTCCGTTCGGATTTCGAAAAAGAACATTACCGCACTTTATTAAGGATGATTATGGTCCCGAGAGCAGAGGGTTCGTCGAGAATTCATACCTGGCTGGTTTAACTCCTTCCGAGTTTTATTTCCACGCCATGGGAGGTCGAGAGGGTTTGATTGATACTGCTGTGAAAACCGCCGAGACTGGGTACATTCAACGAAGACTTATTAAAGCTATGGAGAGCATTATGGCCACTTACGATGGGACGGTGCGAAACAGTGTTGGACAGCTTATTCAATTGAGATACGGTGAAGATGGTCTGGATGGAGGTGCTGTCGAATTTCAGTCTTTGCCTACGCTTAAACCGAGCAATAAAGCATTTGAAAAGAAATATAAGTTGGATATTTCAAACGAAAGGTAAATGGAACTTATTTGGTTTTTTATTAATGCGTTTATTTGTTTAATTTCATTATTATAGACAATTGAAACGAGTTTTTAATGAAGAAATCGTTAAAGAGATGGCGGGAAATCCTAATATTTTGACTCAATCCGAAAAAGAATTTGAAACATTAAAAAATGATCGAGAAGTAGTACGATCTGTTTTTCCAAAAGGCGATAGCAAGGTAATTAATGACTATAAGTATACGTTTCTATTTTTAAAATGTTTTTTTTATTTTTAGATTGTTCTTCCATGCAATTTGCCGCGCATGATTTGGAACGCTCAAAAAATCTTTCATATTAACACTAGAACACCGACAGATCTGTCTCCTCTGCGAGTTCTTGACGGAGTCAGAGAACTAAGCAGTAAACTCATTGTGGTGCCAGGAGAAGATTATCTCAGTTGTCAAGCCAATGAAAACGCTACGCTACTTTTCAATTGTCTTCTGAGATCGACTTTGTGCACAAAAAGAGTGGCGGAGGAATTCCGACTATCGACCGAGGCCTTTGAATGGCTTTTGGGAGAAATTGAGACGCGATTTCAACATGCCCAGGTTCAACCTGGTGAAATGGTGGGCGCTCTTGCCGCTCAATCTCTGGGAGAACCAGCTACTCAGATGACACTTAACACTTTCCATTACGCTGGTGTATCAGCGAAAAACGTCACTTTGGGAGTCCCACGTCTAAAAGAAATTATTAACATATCGAAGAAACCGAAAACGCCATCGCTCACTGTCTTTTTGACTGGTGCAGCAGCCAGAGATGCTGAAAAAGCTAAAGTAAACAAATCTTATTATTTAAATACTTTATTTCATTTATTAAAATAACTTTTTTAAATTTTTAGGACGTTTTGTGTCGTTTAGAACACACGACTTTACGGAAAGTGACTGCAAATACTGCTATTTATTATGACCCTGATCCGCAGAACACAGTAATTGCTGAGGATCAAGAATTTGTGAACGTTTATTACGAAATGCCCGATTTTGACCCAACTCGCATATCTCCTTGGTTATTGCGTATCGAACTCGATCGTAAAAGAATGACAGATAAAAAACTCACCATGGAGCAGATTTCTGAGAAAATTAATGCCGGATTTGGCGACGATCTTAACTGCATATTTAATGATGACAATGCGGAAAAACTCGTGTTGCGAATTCGTATTATGAACAGTGACGACAGTAAATTCCAAGATGTACGATTTCTATATTTTGATTTTGTTTTGTTATTCACTTTTATAAATCAATATTTTGTTGATTTATTATAGGAGGAAGAACAAGTTGACAAAATGGAGGACGATGTGTTTCTCCGTTGCATCGAAGCGAACATGTTGAGTGACATGACATTACAAGGAATCGAATCGATTTCGAAAGTTTACATGCATTTGCCGTCGACTGATGAAAAGAAAAGAATTGTCCTCACTGAGACGGGCGAGTTCAAAGCCATCGCCGAATGGCTTTTGGAAACTGATGGAACCAGTTTGATGAGAGTTCTCAGCGAGCGGGACGTCGATCCAGTTCGAACCTATTCCAACGACATTTGTGAAATATTTTCCGTTTTGGGTATCGAAGCTGTGAGGAAATCGGTGGAGAAAGAAATGAACCACGTTATCTCTTTTGACGGTTCTTACGTCAATTACCGACATTTGGCACTATTGTGCGATGTAATGACGGCTAAAGGACATTTGATGGCTATTACACGTCACGGAATCAATCGACAAGACACTGGAGCACTCATGCGATGCTCTTTTGAAGAAACTGTAAGAAAATAGATATTTCTATTACCGTAAATATTAATTTATTATATTATTTTTTCTTGTAGGTTGATGTGTTGATGGAGGCCGCATCGCACGCTGAAGTCGACCCAATGCGCGGAGTATCTGAAAACATTATGGTCGGTCAATTGGCCAACATGGGAACCGGTTGTTTCGATTTGATGTTGGACGCCGAAAAGTGCAAACTCGGAATTGAAATTCCGATGAATTTACCAGGCGCCATGGGCGGCGGAAGCATGTTTTTTGGCAGCGCTATCAGCCCTACTGGGGCAGGAATGTCACCACAAATGACACCGTGGGGACAAGGAGCGACACCCGCACACGGGGCCAGTGTTTGGTCACCTGGTTTGGGCAGTGGAATGACACCAGGCGCTGCAGGCTTCTCACCATCAGCTGCCAGCGACGCGAGTAGTTACAGTCCTGGTTACAGTCCAGTCTGGTCACCTCAACCAGGTTCCCCATCCTCGCCCGGGCCGTCGAGTCCGTATATTCCATCACCGGCCGGTGCAACTAGCCCGAGTTATTCGCCGTCTTCGCCCGCTTATGCGCCGAGCTCGCCTTCTCTCACGCCACAAAGTCCGAGTTATTCACCGACGAGTCCATCGTACAGTCCCACGAGTCCCAGTTACTCACCCACATCACCGAATTACAGTCCCACGAGTCCTAGTTACTCACCAACGAGTCCGAGCTACTCCCCGACAAGTCCATCGTACTCGCCCACAAGTCCATCGTACAGTCCTACGAGCCCAAGTTATTCGCCAACCAGTCCGTCGTACAGTCCGACGAGCCCGAGTTACTCACCGACAAGTCCGAGCTACAGCCCTACGAGCCCGAGTTATTCGCCTACGAGTCCCTCTTACTCTCCCACGAGTCCGTCGTACAGTCCGACAAGTCCGTCATACTCGCCAACATCTCCGAACTACACGCCCGCTTCGCCTAGCTATTCCCCGACGAGTCCTAGCTACTCGCCAACATCACCAAGTTACTCGCCGACCAGTCCCTCGTACAGTCCGACGAGTCCGAGCTATTCGCCCAGCTCGCCCAACTATTCTCCGCAAAGTCCGAGTTATAGTCCCGGCAGTCCGAGCTACTCGCCGAGCAGCCCCAAATATTCGCCCACGTCGCCGTCGTACAGCCCGACTTCGCCAAGTTATTCACCCGGGTCGCCGCAGTACACGCCTTCGTCGCCGAAATACAGTCCCACGTCGCCGACTTATTCGCCGACCTCGCCTTCGTATTCACCGTCGAGTCCGAAATATTCGCCTTCGAGCCCCAAGTATTCGCCCACCAGTCCCACCTACACTCCGTCGTCTCCGAAATACAGTCCCACTTCACCCACATATTCACCAACTTCGCCCTCTTATTCGCCTTCGAGTCCGAAGTACTCGCCCACGAGTCCCAAGTATTCTCCGACGAGCCCGACTTATTCACCGACGAGCCCTTCACATTATTCGCCGACGACTCCTGGATATTCGCCCGCATCGCCGTCGTATAGCCCGACAAGTCCGGCGTACGAGTCAAATAGCGATGATGAGAAGTAGTTATGTGGTTGATGAGAATTTATATTCATTTAGGTTATTTGTACTTCTTATGTTTCATGTCAAATTGTTGTTTTTTAAAGAAAGTAATGGGTATTTTGTATCTTAAGTATATTGTTTAAGACCAAGGAAATTCTATTACACGATTCTTTGCGGTTGTGTAGATATTAAATAACATATATTGAATAAAAGGTCTGAAAATCAATTTTTTTATTTATTTATTTAAAATACTCTTTTGCAGAAATACTGATTTCATCCAATTTATACAAATTTGATTTAAGTACCTGAGAACACACTTTGAAAATTATGCGATCTGATGAATTTTTAAAAACTGTACGTTAAATTCATAACCAGCGAAGACTTCGCTGGTTATGAATTTGACGTCATCAATTGTCTTTTTTAGACAATGTGACGTCACACTAATATAAATAATTACACCCTTATTACAGAATTATGAAAACTAAAAAATGAAAAAATAATTACATCATAAGTATGATTTACAACTTACAAGGCACACAGGGGATAGGAATAAAGCAACAGGAAAATGGTTGAATATCTGTCACTTCAACTTTCCCACTTTGATGGCAAAAAATAAGATGGAAAAGCTACATTCCAAATCATCATTGCCGCCAAGAAGATTATGACACATATTAAACTGATCCACCATAATGGTTTTTCCCATTTGCGTTTCTCCAAGTTTTTTAAAGCAACAATGCCCACCAAGAGCCCCGCAATTGCCCCACACACATGTGCCGAATAACCTGTAGTGTTATCCTTGTTTTCCGCATAGTAGCGACTATACACAGCTACACCGAAGTCGATAAGCATGAGCGTAATGAAGCCACCTAATTGTACAATGGCGTATTCCATTTCTTGAAAATTCTAAAACCAAAAAAAAATTAAAATAATTATATTTCTAAGTGCCAAAATATACGAACCATTATTATTGTGGCTAAATGACCAGTGATGAGTGCGTAAACACCACCGGATGCTCCAGCGAGATACACACGGGGGTCAGAAATCGATGTCCCGAGTGAACCTAAGAAAACAAAATGTTACTTACTTTTACATATTTTTATACTTTTCGATAGAAATTTACCAGCTAAAACACCCGCGACATAAACCAGCCACACTCTCCAAAATTTGTGGACCATTTCCAATGGAATGCCAAGTATAAGTTGAATTATCATATTGAATAATATATGCATGCAGCTAAAATCCAAAATCAAGAAACAATTTAATAATTCTTAATCAAACAACTAGATATACCCAGCGTGAATTAGCATGTATGAAACATATCGCCAAGCTTCGTATCTCTTTCTCGGATCGTAAATTAGTGGCGATTTAAATGGTACGGGTCCACTAGCCGTAACGTAACCAAAATCAATGGCGTAATAGATGAATACTCCAACCTGGAAGATAAAATTGTTTAGCCCGAATCAAATCCTTCTCAATTAGTAGTCATTAAATTGTAATGGAATTTCAGAAACCACTTGACATTCAGTTTTTGATTTGAAAATAAACAAAACAAACTGAATGCAAAGTATTGCATATTTTCTGAACACCTTTTCAATTCTATCTTTTAAAATAGTAAAGTGCCTCTAATAAAGTGACGATTAGGATAGTTATTGGTGGCGGCCAACACGTGTGCTGTTCTAAATAACCCTGTCCATCAACTTCATCCTCGCGTTTATTTCTCGGTACCACCAATTTTGTTGCGTAGATATTGAAGTAATGAATGGCTCGACGGGCTCGTCCTGAGAGTTCTGGTGAGTTGTACTATAAAAAGCAGGAGAAAAAAAACAACACGATTAACTTTAATTTAATTTAAAATGATCTGAGAACAGAGAAATTGGAAAATCCTTTAATTTTATTTTACTTGTCATGGTGACTAATGTTACCGTGGGCGGGAAAAATTATTGCATGTTTATACAGCGTGTCAACATCAACAGTTTCAGCATAACTTAATTTTTTAAAATTTAAAACTTTTTAGTTAAATTATTTAATTTAACTAACTGATACCGTTTAATGTTTAATAGGTAAAAGTCCCGTTATTGCGCAACAACATAGTTATCACTTATCGCAGGTGTTTATTAAACTACGGTGATTAAACACTTCCGAGGTTATCAAAGGACAATTTGAAATTAAAAATGAAACTTATAAAAATGAAACTTATAAAAATTCCCTTCACGGGACCCCTCTATTTCTATTCAATATTTCGCGTACAAAATCAATAAATTCTTGGTAATCCAATCGTCCATTATTATCCGCGTCTGCACGTTTAATTATTCTATCGAGAACGTGTTGTGGAATTTCATGACGAATATTAGTTTTAGCCAATAAATCTGGAAATTCGCTCAGCGGTATGAATCCATCGTGATCCCGATCATACTGAAATAAAAATTTCATTAAAATAAAAAAAAAAATTAAAATTAAATATCTATATTTACCCGATCAAACACCGATCGCATATTCTGCTTATTTAAAAAAAAAAAAAACAACACCAAAACAAATATTAAACATTATCAAAATTGGAGAGGTGCCCTTAAAAGACCTGATTTTTGTATAGAATTTACCTCGCTCTTGCTGACCATTGCGACAGCTTCTCCACCTTCTCCCCGATCGCTGACATTCACTTTGGTTGATCCACTCATATCATTCGTAAACAAAAATTTAGCTTACGGTGCTGTTAACTCACAAAACACGTTTAAATCACTCATGCATATGCAATCTCAAATCGAGAATATGACATCATCAGACTTGTAACAGCGCATGCGCGGCACACAAAAACAATCAAAACCAACATGTCGGAGCGACTATCATCGCCTTCCCGCAACAAGGTAAATAAATATTGTTTTTTCTTACCTTTTTAAAAATCGATCGTTTAATCTAAATTCCTGGGAATTTAATAAGCTCTTTAAGATCCAGTGATACAGTTTTCATTTGATGTTTTGAAATTAAATGAGAAGTACAATAAAAAATTGATCGATGTTTTTAGGCCTTACGTGTCATCGTTTTGTTTTGCCGCACTGTGTTTTATTCACACTTACTAATTAATTCTTTATTTTTGTTTTTTATTTATAGATGTCGTCGGACAAAAAGTTGAAAGCATTTGTTATTGGTTCGCACTGGAATAAGAAACATTTATCCAAAAAAGAATTGGAAGAACAAAAGAAAAAAGTAAATTTATTGCGAATTTTTTAAATTATTTCGTTTTACTCATCAAATTTAATTTAGGAGGAAGAAGCTGCAGCAGCACGAGCTTACGAGGAGTTTATTGCGTGCTTCGATGAACCAGCTAAGCGTGGCAAAACATTTGTACGGGGTACGACGTTTAATGCTGGAACTAGAGGTATAAAAATAACACTAACACACTGACCGTAAATTGAGATAAAAATATACAATTCTTTTTTTATTTTAGAGGAAAAAACGTCTAAAGATACTGGTAAATTGTACCGGCCAACAGCTAAAGTTCTCGAGGAGCCGCCGCCGAAACGAGATGACGCGAAGGAAAAAGAAAAAGAAAAAATTAAGAAAGAACTCAAAGCGCTCGATGTAATTAATTTATTTTGAAATATGTCTTTTAAAAATTTGTATTTTAATGTATTTATTTTATTTTTTAGCTTCTCAAACGGAAAGAAAAAGACAAAAAGAAGAGTAATTTAGAATTATTTAAAGAGGAGCTGAAAATGTAAATATTGCAAAAATTTGATTAAAAAAATTGATTTTAATTTATTTATTTGCAGTATTCAAGAAGAAAGGGAAGAAAGACACAAACTAAAGGGACAATTAAAGGAGCCAGTGGTACGTGCTCCACCGCCATCAAGATTCGAACCGCCTGAACCAACAGTCGTACCACCTCCATTTAAAGGTGATTAGAAATAATCGAAATACTATTTAAAAAAAAAAAATTTAATCCAAATTATTTATTTTTAGAGGAATATCGGCAACCTGGTTATGGATCATACGACACGGGAGATCCATCAACAACGAATCTTTATTTAGGGAACCTCAATCCCAAAGTAATAACTTTATTTTCTTCATGTAAACCGACAAATTAATTTATTATTTTTATTTTTAGATGACCGAGCAGCAATTATGCGAAATATTCGGTAAATACGGACCTTTGGCGAGTGTTAAAATCATGTGGCCGCGGTCCGAGGAGGAAAAAGCTCGAGGTCGAAATTGTGGATTCGTTGCATTTATGAATCGCAAAGATGGAGAAAGAGCCCTTAAAGCTTTAAACGGTATAGTATTTGATTTTTATTTAGTAAGAAAATATTTATTAATAATTTTTTTAAATTTTACAGGAAAGGAAATAATGAATTACGAGATGAAGTTAGGCTGGGGAAAAGCGGTACCAATTCCGCCTCATCCTGTCTACATTCCACCTGCTTTAGTTGAAATGACCTTGCCGCCGCCACCATCTGGTCTGCCATTTAATGCGCAACCGGATAAGAGAGATCGCGAAAAAGTAATTAAATAATTTCAAAACAATAAAAAAATTAATTAAAAAAAAAAATGTATTTTAGTTCGCAAATCCTCAGTTTACGGCCGAATCAGAAGGAAGGCAGGAATTCGAGAAGGTAATAATCTCGATTACTAACTATTTGCTTAGTTTGGTAGCATACTTAATTTGAAAAAATAGTTTTAATTTGATTCGGACATTAAAAACAGCTGGAAGAACGTGATCAGTGTTGAATAACATTAGAATAGGTTTTGTTTTATTAGTTGTGTACACATTAATCACGATCTTTCCGTTGGTTTAAATGAAAATTGTTTTTTTTTAAATTTGTTTTTAAATTTTTTAACATTTATGATGCGAGTTTGTTTCTAACTTTATGACGATGTGCGCTGCTGCTCCTCCGCAGATATTAGCCAATGCAGTTGTCAAAGTCGTTATCCCCACCGAAAGGTATCTTCTTTTATTTAGTGCAAAGATTTTGCTCTCTCAATTTCGGGTTCTAGATTTGAATGCAGGGGTTAGGGTTTAGTTGAGTTTTTTAAATTGGGGTTAGGAAAGTTAGGTAAAATGAGAGAGGTTAACAGGCGAGAGAAATGGCAACCGAGACGGGACGAATTCTACAGAAAACCACGAGGATAAGAAGATCGGAAGATTTTTTTTTTAAATTTTTTAAATTTTTTTAATTTTTTAAATTTTTTTAATTTTTATTATTGTAATTTTGGGTTTTTTTCTCGAAATTGTTTAGAAATTTTGAAACATTGTAATATTTAAAAAAAATTATGTTTTAATGACATTAATCATAAAATTGTAAACCAATGCGAAATTGAAAATTCTTGTAATTTCGCATCGGTAATTAGGAAATAATTGTAAAATGCATGCAAATCGAATTGAGGGGTTGGGAATTTAGTGGTAGGCAATTGACTACCATGAAATCTGTGTGGCATCACCGGTGAACAATTTTCCAGGAATCTACTTTGTCTCATCCATCGAATGATAGAATTTGTTGTGCGAGAAGGACCCATGTTCGAGGCGATGATAATGAATCGCGAACTAAGCAATCCAATGTTCAGGTAAAATCTTATTCGGTTGGATTTATTTGCACTTATCATTTCGGTAATAAATAAATCGTCAAGTTCTCTTAATCAACTAGAATTACCGCAATTAATTTGATTTTTCTATTTTTTCCGAAGGTTTTTATTCGAAAATCAATCACCGGCCCATGTTTATTATCGATGGAAATTATTCTCCATTTTACAAGTAAAAAAAATAATTATTACAATTTGTTTATTTTATTTTACAATAAATTTGTTTTGCAGGGAGATAGTCCTAGTAAGTGGAGAATACACGAGTTTCGCATGTTTAAAAGTGGTTCGATTTGGAGGCCGCCTCCGTTAAATCCTTATCTTCAGGGAATGCCTGAGGAACTGGTTGAAAAACCCGAGGAACCAATACAGCCGAGGAAAGGGCAACTTAGTAATAGGTAATTATGACAGTTATATTTTTTTCCAAATGTAAATTTGAATTCATTTGGTTTTGAAATTTGATTTTTTTGCAGTCAAAGAGATCGTTTGGAAGATATGTTAAGAAATTTAGTGCCCGAAAGAACAAAAATAGGCGAAGCAATGGTTTATTGCATCGAACATGCAGAAGCAGCTGAAGAAATTGTCGAATGTGTTGCCGAATCATTGTCTATTCTTCAAACGCCATTGCACAAAAAGGTTGTTGCTAGGAAAGTCAATGTTTTCAGGTTTATAATTAATTTCTATTGTTTTTAAGCTGGCTCGTTTGTTCCTCGTGTCAGACATTCTTCACAATTGTAGCGTGAAAATAGCCAACGCTTCTTTTTTTCGCAAAGGGTGGGATTTTTTTCTTTTTTTAAATTTGAGACAGATATTAAAAATTTAATGTTATTTTCTCAGATTTCAAGTGAAGTTACCTGACATTTACCGGGACATCCATGACGCACACCAGGCGATCGAAGGACGGTTGAAAGCTGAACAGTTTAAAGTTGGTGGCTGAGAAAAAAAAATATTTTTACAACTTGAAATCAAGAGTTGGCAAAGAAATATTGTTGATTAACGAATCTGCTTCTTGGTATATCAGCAAAAAATTATGAATTGTTTTCGCACGTGGGAAGACTGGGCCATCTACCCGAACGAATTCCTCATCCGACTCCAGAACGTTTTCCTCGGACTGATCGTTTCGGTAAATTTAAAAAATTCAAAACATTCTTTAAATCAAAAATTAATATTTTATTATTATCCGTTTAAACAGAAAGTGGACGAAATGGAACCCGAAGAGATGGAGGTAGATAATGGAGGACTACCGTACGGAAGGGTAGAGACACCGCCGCCGTTGCCGCCGCCGCCGCCACCACCACCACCGCCGGAGACCATCGATTTGGACGGGATGCCGTTGCCGGATGAAAGATACGATTTGGATGGAATGCCAAGTAGGATTTGTCTCGACTTTTGTAAACAGAAAAAGAATTTAATTTTGTTTCAGTGCCAGACGATGACTTGGACGGTGTTCCGATGGACGAGAGACCGAAATACGCGCCATCGAAATGGGAAACGGTCGATCCAGATATGATCGAAGCGCAAGGTTTGCTTTCCATTGAAACCAAATGAGTTAAGAAATAGCTGATTGTTTTTTTTGTAGCCATGACTACGTCGAAATGGGATCTTCTTGATCAACAAGATGATGGTGGCGATGGTGGCGGTCGGGACGACGATATTGATGGCAAGTAAGTTTGTGTTGACAGTTATTACCGTATTCTCTTGGAAACAACTGCATGCTGGTAAAGGCCAGTTTTTTACAAGTGGTCTTTTTTTCGGCATGCCGTAAAATTCGAATCAGCGCCGTAAAACGTAATACTCACTTTATCCGGTCAGACTCATTATTATCCGGCATGCCGTTTTTTTCGAGGGAATACGGGATAATTGCTTTTTCTAAGTCCATTAATTTTTGTGTGTGTAATGTTCATGATTTTAGAAATAGGAGCGGTAGGTGGGTTTAAAAGACTCTTGGAGCCCACATACTGCAGTTATGTCAAGGGAATGAAGCCTCGAAATCCGAGACTCGTTCTAGATTTAGTGGGCGATAATTGTTTGGTTGGAATTATAAACAAATGTCACTAAACCGCGAGAAAATATATTTTATTATTACTTATTATAAAAGGTCAATTTTTACGTGCGGTTTGAATGATTGTTTACTTTCAGACCGATGGAAGATTCGCCGAAAGATGATTCGTATGAGAATTTGAAAACGGATTTGGATGAAGAAAGACGAGCCAAATTACGCGAAATTGAAGTTGGTTGAACACACAATTATTAATAATTGAGTAAAACAATTTTAATCAATTTTACAGGTTAAAGTTATGAAATTTCAAGACGAACTGGAGTCTGGTAAACGAGCGAAGAAATCGGGATTGAGTTTGAGTGAGCAAGTGGAGCAATACCGACAGAAATTACTGCGTCGAGAAAAGGAAAGAAACGAGAAAGAACGCGATCTAGAGTTAAAAAGAGAACAAATTTCACCGGACGACTCGAGTGCGCACAGATCGCGGCACAGTAGATCGCCCAGTCCACGACGAGGGCGCTCGAAATCGCCCAGAACTCCCGCACGAAGATCCAGATCCAGATCACCCCGACGGCCACAAAAGGATTATTCACCACGACGAAAATCACACAGGTATCAATCGCTTATCCGACATTTCCAAAACAATATTTTTGATTAAATTTCTTATTTTTAGATCGCGTAGTCGAAGCCCTAGGAGATCTACTCGACGATCAAGGTCACGATCGCCGCAACAACAATTTCATCGGCGCTCTCCCATGAGATCACCTCCACGGAAATTGCATAAAAGGAAGAGTAAACATTGAGCAATCGGGTTTTGTTTTTTTTAAAAAAAGCAATTTAATCATAATCAAACATAGAACCAATCGTATGTCTCTTGATTTTGATCTTTTATTTCAAACAGCTGAATTTTGTTTGTTTGTTAGTTGTAACTGTAAAGGTTAAGAACTTGTAATTGTAAGTTTCTGCCTATGTAAAGATAATAAATAAAAGTCAAAGACTGAAAAATAAAAATAAATTAATTCAACGTTAATAATCTTTATTTTCTTGATATTGTAAAGTGAAATGAAATGTTGATTGTTTAATATCTCACGTGATCGATTTCGAAATGAGTTGTGATCGGATCATCACTGATAATTTTTTGTTCTGAACTTACGAGTTTGAATTTTAGGTTGATATCGTTATGAGTCCAATAACTAAACGTTTACGGGCCACCGAGGTTCCAGGAATCCCGCCTCTGAGTGGAATTATTCCGAAGTCAAACCGAAAGCATTCCGGTCCATTTTGGCCGCGAGTTACGCAAATCGATCGAAGCAAAAAAACGACCGTTTCCGATTTGAGACACCACATTCCACCTTTCCCTAACAAGACGAAGAAAACGAAAAAAACCGTCAAACTGGAATCAGGAACTGAAAAATATTGAGTGACGTCACACTTAGAGGTTGGCAGCAAAAAAAGTACCCGGTGATGACGGATTCGTTACTTGTTTGGGGCATCGAGAGTCCTATCTTTAAGTCTGGAAAAGACATTTGCCATTTCCGGAAAAACGTGATGGATTTCGGGACACAAAAGAAGAAACAGACATTTTTCAGATGGACTTACAATGAGCCATGGCGTGATGACGTTGAAAATCAACGGACACCGTGCAAAAGCGTTCTTAAACCTCGTCAACCTTCGCATTACACCATCAGAAATATCTCAGCATCAGAAATTATTCATGTGGGCGCGGTGTAGGATAGATTGAACCAAACTTCAATGTTATGAATAAATTTATAAACTTTTTGCCCCATAATTAGCATAAAAATTCTTTTTATTTTGTAGTTTATACCAAAAATAATTTATTAAAGTGCCACCGACAGGATATCGAAGACATAAATCTATTTGGGAAAAAAAAATTTAATAACGTTTTCCAGACAATTATTTCTCGAGGCTTGTTGCCATAGCGACCAGAACTCACCATCGCGCATGCGTTGATTATTGATCCACACCCTTTACGTCATGTATTATCAAACTAAGGAAAGCAGCGGAAGCGTATAGAATCAGAATGAAGGTAGCCAGCAACTTGTGAGCATCTTCTGACATTATCTTTCCGAAATATCATCTGAAATATAAACTGATGACAACATTACTACATCACCCGTAAGTTGATTTCGTCATTATATTTCGTAACTCGTTAATTTGTCATAAATGTTGGTAAATAATACGAGAAATTGAGTCAAATTAAGAGCCATTTTGGAATTGCATTGTCCAATGTTATTATAAGACCACATTTAGTGTAATGGAGTGATACAGTGGTCCAAAATGGCGATTTTTGTGGATTTATTTATTTTTATTACGTTTTTACGAAGCACCGCCTGAAATGAGTGCGTTAACTTCCCTGTTAAACAAGGCTGCATTTTATGGAACACGGGATCTGTACCTTGGGATCTGTAAATATTGAGGAGATACAAAAAAAATTGCTGTTGCTATTGGAAACTGAATTCAAGGTCAAGAATAATGTAAGAAGTGGTGATGAAAAAAAGATGCGAATGTTTTATTGGTCTGTAATCCGATGTTTGATGTAAAAGGGTGGGCAGCGAACGTGACACGGGCTTATTTTTCGAATGTTGGGACACGGGAAATGTAAATAAATGAGGCAAAGTTTAATGGAAAAGTGTTGTACGTCGCTAAGCGCATTGACGTGCCGTGGAAAAGCCACTTCCGGCCAGCCAAGATGCTGCGTCATTAGGATTCGATTGACAAGTCACGTAAATTAATTTTTGCACGAAATAAACGTTGACTGAAAGTGAAATTTAAAACCATGTTGATTGAGTTTCCATGGTGACGGAAAAAGAAATAATATCAAACATGATGGCTCGTGTTTTGCGGATCATGTTTGCACCGTCATCGGATCAAAGTAGGCCGAACGAATTTTTTTAAAAGTTAAAAATCATTTTTATACATAAAAAAAATGACCAAATTGATTTCTATATGAAAATATTTTGGTCACGAAGTCGAAATGAATGACGGATACTTTCACGCACATTCATTAAGCGTGTGTGGGATCGTGTAATGGACTCGCGACTCCGAATTAACCAACTTTATGCGACGAATCGATAAATATTTTCACCCGTTTTATTTAATTTTTTTGTATATTAAATATTTTAAATTTTCTTCAAATCTTCACCCACTTTTTTATCAATTTTTACCAAACGCTTTGAGCGTGCGCAGTAAATTCAGCTCAATTGCACTTGATAACCAGTTGTGACTTGTTTTATCTCCGTCTTTTTGTATTGAATGATCTTCCAGGTTAAAAGGTTATCAGTAATTGGGGGTATAAAAGAGTTCCAGTTGTCATAAATAAACATTTTTTTATCTTCAATTTTATTTTTTTTTATTATAAAATTTTAACTTTAAGCAAAATGATAAAACATTCTTAATCTTGGTATTTTATATTTTTTTCATGACTCAACAAGAAAAACCCCGGCTTAACATTTTTATTCATTTTTATTCATTTTTATTCATTTTTATTCATTTTTATTCATTTTTATTCATTTTTATTCATTTTTATTCATTTTTATCATTTTCGCTAAAATTAACCCTTCATGCTTCGTAAACAAACTTACATTGTTAGCATCTCGACTTAATTAACTTTTAAGATTTAAAAAAAACCAAAAATTAATTAACTTCTCATCCTACGTGACACGTCAACTTGAATATCCGAGAAAATCAATTGCTATCCCTTGATACCTGTTTTTATTTCTTTCTTATCTGACCGTCTGGTGCAACTAATTTCTTTCTCATCGATCTAACATCGAGTCGACGATTACTGGATCACAAATCGAACTTTTCGTTAAAGGCCAAGGGCGAACGTGAAATAAAATTATCAAAATGCGAATTTTTATTTAGCTCGCCTTTTTGCATCGCCATGGCAACAGGATCATTGAATGGAGGTGCATGGTTTAAACACAATGTCCTTTGCGAAAAACCAAACTTGCCATATGGCGCTGTTTGCACGACCAGATTTCATTTCGATTAAATTGCAACTTGTTTGTTTATCTTTTTTATCGTTTGGCGGTTGGTTTCCAATTGTTTTATTCTCGTACGTCGCGTTAGTGCTGCCCGCGCACATTTTTGCTTGATTGAATCATTATTTTCTTTTATAAAAACATAATAAAAGAGTAGAATGCAGTTTTTTGTTACATTTTGCAATTTCTTTCAATTCCAGATCACTATGAAGCTGGTGCATCTTTCAATAGTAATCTCAGTATTTGTTGTCTGCCATCAAAGTATTGCAGCTGTATTAAGTGGATCCGAAGATCTTAGCAAAGCATTAGGTGAGTTGAAAGTATTTTGTGTTTTGAAGTAAATATTGAATATTTATATTTATGTTTGGGTTCATTTTAAAATATCATGAGTTTAGATTAACTCGTTTTCGAGAATCGATAATGCAGTGAAACAAATATATTTTTTATTTTGTTGAGCTAGATAATTGGTTTGTGTGTACAACACTTAGACCCAGACATGAAGGATCAATTAAATGATTCTTTTTACCTCTGGACCCAGGAGGCCCATAATGTCACACTTAAACGATAACAATTGTAAGTTATATAAAGTATACATTTGCCACGCGAGTAGAAAACTCAACAAAGGTCAAAGGAACATTAAAGCTGGATGAGTTAATTAAACAAAACGTTGAAAAAACATCAAATTAAACCTAGAAATCGATTTGTTCTCGTAAATAACAAAAAAATAAACATTTTTATAAATTCAATTTTTTTAATTTTTTTTAATTTTTACATTGTTTTTTCAGAGGAACTTCGAAGACGTAGAAGGTGGTTGGAATCGAGCGTTCCTGTCGAGTACGAGCCATCGCATCACGAATATGGTACCATCAATCATTTCACACCTGACATGAGAAAAAGACAATTGCAATGGGGACCAGCATTGTCCAAAGCATCTTTTGTTCCATTACTCGAAGACGAAGATGACAAAAGAAAAAAGAAAAGTGCCGTCAAGCGCTCCTCTTTCCGCGAGAGGCAACAGTTGGACGATTCGGATAAGAAGCACAAACGTTGGGAGAGCGACGCCGACTACGACGACACGTGGCAGCAATCGGAAGCTGACTTGTTGCGAGATTTGGCTCAAAGAAGATTTCTCAATTCCCTATTGGGCAGAGCGCATCAAGAACAAACCAGGCAGACTAACCAGGTACCCACATATTTCGACCGGTCAAATATCGATCAAATGGACCAAAGTGGCGTAAGACAATTGATGGAATTATTTGAAAAACAGCATGGCGGCGGCGACGACGAAATCGATTCGGGCGAAACGAAATACTACATGGAAGGCGAAGGCGAAAGCGAAAGCGAAAGCAGCGATTCGAACGACGAGGACGAAATTGACCGCAAGAAGAAATTGCTGGCGCTCAAGAAACGTCTCATCTGGCAAGATGGCGTCCGATACTCGCTCGGAGACACTCCGCCGAGTAAGAGACAGTACACCGTGGACGACGAATCCGTCGAGGAACCCTGGTGGGTGCGTGTAGACCCACGATTGGTTGAATTGTTGGAGAATTCGGGCGAAGACGAACGGAAAATGAAACGGGAACCGGATCCCTGGTTCCCAGCGTTCGATGTGGACGAGAAAAAGAGATATTACCAACCCATGGCTAGAAGTTGGGCTAAACGGAAGCGCAGTTCGGTGTTCCGGGAACGCGTAGAGGGACTCGGAGCCGGCTCGATGCGCAAAAAGAGGTTAAGTGCCTTTAAGAAGAGAATTCCAGAGGAGATGGTGAAGGAACGGAAAAGGATCGTCAAGAAATCGATACCGGAAGTGTCCGAGAAAGAGGAGAAGATTATGGACGAATTGCAGACAATAATGGCCGATGAAAAGACACCGAAGGTTCATAGGAGAGACGTGGACGAGGAGGTTACATCCGGGGAGGAACTGCAACCACTGGCCGATTCGGACGAATCGCCTTTGAGTGATTATTTCGGATACGATCGAAGGAATCCGAACGTGAAGAAAAGGAAAAGGACGTGGGATGATTATGCGGGGATAGACAAACGACGCGATCCGATGTTCCACGACGACCACGACGACCACGACGACCACGACGACCACGACGACCACGATGACCACAATGACAATGATGATCACGAGGACGAAGTTAAGAGCACTTTGCAGCCTGAGGCGGATCAAATGAAGCGAGGGACGAATAAACCGGAAGTGGAAGAGACTGGATCGGAGTTGGATAATAGTACTGAGGCGAAGGATGCTATAACGGCGCTTAATTCCGCCGATGAGGAGAAGAAAGTAGAAAAAGTCGAAGACGATGAGGATGAAACAGAAAGCGTTGAGAAAAGGTTGAACAGGGAAAAGATGCAGAGATATTTTAGTAGTATTGCAGCCGCCATGTCGGTTAAGAAGAAGAGGGCGTCGGAGTTTCAAGAAGATTTGAATGAGGAACCGCTCGAAGCGATGGATCGGAGGTTGGAAGCGATTGAGAATCTTATGTTGCAAGAAGCGTTGGGATTGGTTGAAAGCAACCAGGATGCAAATGGTAAAATTTTGTTTTAATTGATAAAATTGATTTTTAATTTTTTTTTTTTTTTTATTTACAATTTATAGGTGAAGAACGAAGTGAGTTGAGAATAAAATTGTTCATCGACTGGATGCAGCGCACAGTTTAGAAAAAGTCAGACAAGGCTTAGCTCAATTTGATAACTCGTTAGATTTAATCCGAAAAGATCGCGAGAATGAAGAGGAAGATGAGAAGAAAAAGAAGAGTTTAGTTAAAAAACGTAAATGTCGTATTTCAATGTTGTATTTTATATAATTTTATAATTTTATAATTTTATATTTTTAATTTTATTTTTAATTTTTCACAACAGAATCGATGTCGGAAGCCTTACACGTAATGGCACCGGAGAACGACAAACGAAATGAATTGAACAGCGATGAAGATGACGAAAGTGAAAAAAAAATTACAATAATTTAAAGAAAAAAAATCATAATAAGATAATTTTCTTAAAAATTTCAGCCACTTGTCAAATTTTTGGCCAAATTGTCGATTTATGTCAAGATCTGAACAAAGCTGCTGGAGATTCTAGAGGAGCCTTAGTCGACGCGTGCAGTCGCCACATCATGTGTTATGCATGTGTAAGTTTTATTTTATTATTTTTTTTTCTATTAGAGAATAGAGATGGTGTGATAAGAACTTTTTCTTTTTCTCTTTTTCTGTCAGGATTATGCGTATAAAGATAGTCCTCAAATACCCTGTGATTTGATATTCATGCGAGAAGGTCACGACATTTGCGGGGACGATGTGCATTGTCGTTCGGCAGCAGCACAAATGCACGGTATTCTTCGGCAAAGAGCAAAAGTTACGCAACGAGCTAATGAAGCCGTATGTTTGAGTGAGAGTTGCGTTCGTGCTTATTTGAAGCACCGGAAATAAGTGCATATCTGAACAACGTTGGTTTCAAACTGGATCCCATGTCTTGAAATTTTCACTTTATTTTTTATTTTACCATTTCTTTTGAAGTGACATTAAATGTAGTTCGATCCATTGCCACATAACGGCTCATTGGATGTCAAAATTTAATTTTTTTTCTTTTAATCAACGATGGATTCGTCCGAGTAATCTGTTTATTTTGTCATTATATTCACATAAAACGTATGGTTGACAGTGTATAGTATATAGTAACTACCGGTACATGTATTAAAATATGATTTTAAAATTAGGCCACGTGATATCACTCTAGGATGTGATAAATGTTTTCATTATTTACACCGAGAGATTTTATTTATTTTTTAAAATATATTTATATTTTTTAACAAATGACATTGACAAACTATTGATTATTAAGATATTTTTTCTAAGTATTTTATTTTCTATTTTTAGTTCTTTTAATTAGTACACTACATTTTCATGCTTTTATTCTGACTAATTAATGACAGCTAATAAATGGATTTTGGGGCCAAGAATTTTCTTATCTTATTCAGGTTCGGACATAGTATTATACTGTTTGCAGGGGAATAGATTAGAAATTTTTAGACCAAAAAATTGGGTAGGGACGAAAACGAAGCGAAGGCACGCCAGGCTACCAGTGCAATACATGTACGTAGATGTTTAACCAATGTCTGTGTTTGTCATAAGTTACAACAAAAATGTTTATCTTGTTTATTTGTAAACACTTTATAGGAGAAATGTTTATTAAAACTCTGTAATCTTGACTTTTAGTCTCATTACTAACATAATCATACAAGTTCGAGTTTCATTTTACTTATATCAAAGAGTTTCCATAGCAACAAGTCTTATTTCGTTGTGTTGTGTAACACTCGTTTCATTTCTCACTGGTAGTTGAATGATGATGATGATTTCATGCATGAAACAAACTAACAACGTATAGTAAGTGTCTATTTATAACTTACCTACCAAAAACCAATTCAAATGATTTACCTATACATTTTCAAACAGTGTAAACCGTGGTGTAAATAGAACATTGAATATACTACTATTAATAGTTGTGTTATTGGCCATGTCGACTGCAATCACATGTCTACTTCTAGTTGTTTTTACTGTCTCAGCTATGCCGATATTGAGTAAAACATTTTGTCCAAGTGGAAGTTTCTAGATAAAGTAAATCTAAGTTCGAATGAATATGGATGACAAAAATATTTTAAATATTAGAAACAATTCCGAATTCAAGTTAAACTTTCCGTCGTGCAGTATACAATGCGAGCAGTTTGAGCAATGGTTGTATTTGTTGTATTTCTGGTATTTGTATATGGTTGTTATTCTACTTCTACCTAAGCGCACCTTTTCATTTTAAAGATAAATATTTTGCTCTTTTGCCAAACACTAACTACCGTAACTCTCTCGGTGTTGTTTTTGCCAGCCAAAATTCCGAAGATACCCTTTGATTGGTGTTTGGTGAATAAACACCTTTCTACAGTTTAGTTCTTGCGTGATTGCTGCTAAACATACACAAGAGGTAATTATGACGTCCCAATAGTAGCGTTTGATTATTTTAGATTCGTATTTTCTTTTGTAGTTCAGTTGTACGCGGACTAAAGACTAAAGACTAAAGGATAACCCATCACTTGTTGCTGTGATGATGCAGCATCTTATTACGAGACGGCACTGGATCAGTACGACATGAAGACCAACTCAAAACTGTTCATCCCATATCATGTACTAGGAAGTAAAGCCATAAAAATACTAAATTAATAAAAAATATCTTGCACTGGATTGTGGTCTTTGATAATATATAAAGAAATTTATGTGCTTCTCGAGCGTGCCGTTGATAGATGATAGACTAGTGTTCTAATCGTTCGTTAAGTTACTTTTGAAGATTACTTTTAAAATCTCCCACTAGATGCCGTTATCGCTGCCTACTCAAATCTCATTGGCCGTTTGATATGCAAATCAAACATCACTTATATTTCTGCGTTATCTTAGCTTAGAAACTTCATTCCAGTCGACGTTACAGGTGTGTTGGTGCTTGTCCATTTTTGGAGCGCATATTTTTTATTTTTACTTCATTTACACTCTCTAGCTTCTATTTCATATTCATTCGTTAGCTTTAACTCTATTTTCACTCGTTAGTTTAACTCTTATTTTCACTCGTTAGTTTAACTCTTATTTTCACTCGTTAGTTTAACTCTTATTTTCACTCGTTAGTTTAACTCTTATTTTCACTCATTAGCCTTTACTCTATTTTCTTTCTCGCCATTTTCTTGTTCTCTTTTCTCGTCATTTTCTTGCTCGGTCTTTGCTTCTTTTCTCGCCATTTTCTTGTTCGGTCTTTGCTTCTTTTCTCGCCATTTTCTTGTTCGGTCTTTGCTTCTTTTCTCGCCATTTTCTTGTTCGGTCTTTGCTTCTTTTCTCGCCATTTTCTTGTTCGGTCTTTGCTTCTTTTCTCGCCATTTTCTTGTTCGGTCTTTGCTTCTTTTCTCGCCATTTTCTTGTTCGGTCTTTGCTTCTTTTCTCGCCATTTTCTTGTTCGGTCTTTGCTTCTTTTCTCGCCATTTTCTTGTTCGGTCTTTGCTTCTTTTCTCGCCATTTTCTTGTTCGGTCTTTGCTTCTTTTCTCGCCATTTTCTTGTTCGGTCTTTGCTTTTTTCTCGCTTGTTTTTATTATCTGAATTAACTAATTTTTCATTTTTACATTCGCAGCCCGAAGAAGAAAGAACTATGCCACCACGAAGAAGGAAATTCGCGAATTGCAAGTGTCATTTTACTTTTTTTTAGTGTATACTTATGTGAATAGACTTAGTTTTCTGTTCACCAAGTTAAAAAGCACTAAAGAAAGCAAAATGACACTTGAAATTCGCGAAAAATGGATTTTCCTAAAAAAAGGGCCGCCGCGATATCGCCTATCTTCAACTTTTTAATTTATTCATGTTTTTTTTCATTTTATTTTTTAAGCTTTTATAATATTTTATGTCTTGTTTAAAGTGTTTGTAATGAATAAAATTGTTTAAAGTGTTTATCAGTTTCTTTTATTACTTTCTAAAACTAAAATAAATAAAAAAACTACAAATAAAATATAAAATACAAATAAAATAAATAAAAAAAATACAAATAAAATAAATAAAAAAAATACAAATAAAATAAATAAAAAAAATACAAATAAAATAAATAAAAAAAATACAAATAAAATACAAATAAAGAAAATAGCTTAGAAAATAAAATGAAAAAAAACATGAATAAATTAAAAAGTTGAAGATAGGCGATATCGCGGCGGCCCTTTTTTTAGGAAAATCCATTTTTCGCGAATTTCAAGTGTCATTTTGCTTTCTTTAGTGCTTTTTAACTTGGTGAACAGAAAACTAAGTCTATTCACATAAGTATACACTAAAAAAAGTAAAATGACACTTGCAATTCGCGAATTTCCTTCTTCGTGGTGGCAAAGTTCTTTCTTCTTCGGGCTGCGAATGTAAAAATGAAAAATTAGTTAATTCAGATAATAATAAAAACAAGCGAGAAAAGAAGCAAAGACCGAACAAGAAAATGGCGAGAATAGATGAAAGAAAATGGCGAGAATAGATGAAAGAAAATGGCGAGAATAGATG
>JH432107.1:73122-172504 GCA_000239455.1 Strigamia maritima
CTATTTTCTTGTTCGGTTTTGCTTCTTTTCTCGCCTATTTTCTTGTTCGGTTATAGCTTCTTTTCTCGCCATTTTCTTGTTCGGTCTTATAGCTTCTTTTCTCGTCTGTTTTTATTATCTGAATTAACTGAATTTTCATTTTTAGATTCGCAGCCCGAAGGAACTTTGCCGCCACGAAGGAGGAAATTCGCGAATTGTAAGTGCCATTTTACTTTTTTTAGTGCGACTTCGTTTTCTGTTTAAAGCACTAAAGAAAGCAAAATGACACTTGTAAATTCGCGAAAATCAATTTTCTAAAAAAGGGCCGCCGGAATTCAGCCTATCTTCAACTTTTTAATTTATTCATGTTTTTCCATTTTATTTTTAATGTTCTTTTGTTTAAAGTGTTTGTTTGTAATAAATAAAATTATTATTTGAAGTGTTTATCAGTTTTTTATTACTTTCTAAACTAAAATAAATACAAAAAAATAAAATACAAAGTATAATACAAATAAAATAGAAAATATATTATAAAAAATACAAATAAAAAAAGAAAAGAACATTAAAAATAAAATGGAAAAACATGAATAAATTAAAAAGTTGAAGATAGGCTGAATTCCGGCGGCCCTTTTTTTAGAAAAATTGATTTTCGCGAATTTACAAGTGTCATTTTGCTTTCTTTAGTGCTTTAAACAGAAAACGAAGTCGCACTAAAAAAAGTAAAATGGCACTTACAATTCGCGAATTTCCTCCTTCGTGGCGGCAAAGTTCCTTCGGGCTGCGAATCTAAAAATGAAAATTCAGTTAATTCAGATAATAAAAACAGACGAGAAAAGAAGCTATAAGACCGAACAAGAAAATGGCGAGAAAAGAAGCAAAAACTGAACAAGAAAATGTCGAGGAAGACAATGGAGTAAAAACTAACGAGTGAAAATGGAGTAAAAACTAACGAGTGAAAATGGAGTAAAACTAACGAGTGAAAATGGAGTAAAACTAACGAGTGAAAATGGAGTAAAACTAACGAGTGAAAATGGAGTAAAACTAACGAGTGAAAATGGAGTAAAAACTAACGAGTGAAAATGGAGTAAAAACTAACGAGTGAAAATGGAGTAAAAACTAACGAGTGAAAATGGAGTAAAAACTAACGAGTGAAAATGGAGTAAAAACTAACGAGTGAAAATGGAGTAAAAACTAACGAGTGAAAATGGAGTAAAAACTAACGAGTGAAAATGGAGTAAAAACTAACGAGTGAAAATAGAGTTAAAGCTAACGAGTGAAATAGAAGCTAAAGAGTGTAAATGAAGTAAAAATAAAAAATGTGCGCTCGCAAAAAATAGGACAAGCACCAACTAACCTCCAAACGTCGACTGGAATGAAGCTTTTAAGCTGAGATAACGTGGAAATATAAGTGATGTTTGATTTGCATATCGAATGGCCAATGAGATTTGAGTAGGTAGCGATAACGGCATCTGGTGGGAGATTTTACAAGTAGTCTTCAAAAGTATATGTATTCTAGATTTGTCAATAACGAGACTTTTAAGAACTTTTAAGAAGAACTAAAACAAATTTTAAAAAACCTGCGAACGGAAAAAACCACAAACTCAAAAGAAACCTTAAAATAGGATTAGTTAAAATAGGGAAAGTTCGAAGTTTTGACGACCTTGACCAATCTAAAAGTAAACTAAAAAACAAAAATAAAATCCCTTATTTTTTTCTGCTAAAATTTATATTCCACAATACACAACAGATTGAAGCTCTAGTAAACAATATTGTTAAGTTGTTGTCGTGTTAAAACAATAGAAGAGTTTAGATGAAATTAATTTGTAAATTTATGACTAGATGATCGATGATAATTAAGTTGTCGTATATATGCACGTGCAAATTAATCGAGAATTTCTGAAAAATTACAGCAGTGAACTCGCTCTCGAAACTGTCAAAGTGTCAGATCGGTCTGCAGGGAATATCATGTTGAAGCGATTGTCCGCATAATGGAACGCTGAGAAAATTTTAGTACGAAAAGCAAAAACGAAAAAAATCATGAAATGATACAAAAATTTTAATTCATACTAAAAATAATTAAAAATAATAAAACTAATAAAACTGTGAAGACATTTTTCCACTTTTACGTTTTTAAAACATAAATAGATAATCATATACTAAATATTTATCAATAAATAAATTTTAAAAATTAAATATATAAAAAAAAATAAATATCAATTTCAAATCAGAAACAAATTAGTTTATGTTTCATCACTTTCCAATCGTTGATTTGACATTGCTTAGAACAATAATACGCCTTCATACACTTGCTACACATACCCTTATCAATACTCCTCCTACAAAATCGACAAACTTTCAAATCCTCTCCCGTAACAAAAATGACACTTTCCACATTCTCAATCCAGATGCTCTGCCTGGCATCCATTTCCATCCTTACAATCGGCTCCCTGATGATTATCTTTGAACCATACGCGAACCTCTTGCCCTCGTCTCTACCCCCATTAACGAGCCGCACACGGCGCACATCCAAATTCCTGTCTTCGACCAAGAAATGAACGCCATTAAAAACGAAAAAATCCTCGATAACCGTAACGCTTACCGATACTCCCCTGTACACATGATCCCCGGTTCGATTCATTTCACTCAAATCGATAAATTTCAAAGTAAGCAGCAAAAAAGAATTTTTTCCTTCTCGAAACAGACCACCGCATCTTCCTTATCCGCCTCATCTTCAGCCACATTTTCCCGCACTCTTTTCCTGTGTAGTTTAATCAACTCGACACGCGATGGCTCCACCAGTTTACTCCTACAATCAACCGCCTTCTTGCGCCCCAATTTCATTTCAATGGTCAATTCGAACAACTTTTCCAACCGACCATTCCGATATTTGATTAACCACGGCAACTTAATCGTCTCCGCACTCATCCCCGAGCAGAAATAATCCATAACTTTCAGTTTCGCATTCTGCACGCTTTCGCAGTTTATTTCCGGATTTAACCGCACGTAGCGCAGCGCCATCGCGTAATAAGCTTCCGGAATGAGCCAATGCTTGGGCGGAGCGAATGAAATAAAATCTTCTAACGCCTTAACCACCAGAAAATTTTTCCCCAAACCAGAAAGATGTTTGGCTTTCCCAAACAACAATTCGCAATCGTTATGGAAAACCTCGAGCGCTTTTTCGACCTCCCGCAATCCCTCTTCGTGATCCGAGAGAGACGTCACGAGCAAGCGCCGAAAATACACCTCTTCCGGGTACTTGGCGACGCAATCTCGTAAAACTACTTGATTACGGTAAAAATAAACGTAACAAATCCTCGCCTCTTTGTCTAACTCGTTCAACCAAGTATAATTTCGCATGTCAATCCACAATTCACGGACCACTTCCGCCGCCAACTTCCGGTCGGGAGGATCCCACTGCGCGACGATGAGTTCGGTTTTTAAACAGCGCGCCAATTCGTAAATAAACTTGAATTTTTCGCCCGCTTTGTTGATCGCTTTCAAACTCAAGAGGGCTCTGCCGAACCGAATAACCGCCTGCTGTAAGCGCCAGCCAAGGCCGGTATCAAACTCGTTTAATCTGAAAACAGATTCAAATGCGTAATTATATCCATCAAATACCTTTTTGACAGCGACTGGAATATCTTTTTCGGTTAATAACGACTCGTTCTTGTCGAAAAAATTCGAAATTGGAATTTTGTCACGAATAAATCGATATTTCCTCTCTCGCACCGATAATCCGTCGATGGATAATCTTATTGTTTCTTCCCATTTCATTATTTGATTAAAACGGCACAATTGTTTTAATATCGTTAAGTTATCTTCAAAAACCTCGTAAGTTTTATCGTCTTGTTCGCACAAAAGCGCCCTCTTGTGCCACTTGAGCGCTTGATCCGGTTCCAGGTCGTTGTAGAAATAATGGGACAAACTTCGCATCGCGTTGGCTAATTTGCCGCGGGCGGCCTCTTTCCAACATTCGACAGCTTTTTCTTCATTTCTTTCAACGCCCGAGCCGCGCATGTAATGACACCCGAGAATGTAGGCCGCCATTGCGAATCCGTGATCCGCCGCCAAATTGTACCACTCGATCGCTCGCTCCAAGTCTTTTCGCACCCCGATGCCTTTGCTGTACGAAACGCCTAAATTGTGTTCCGCAGTCGCCACATCTTTGTTCCGTCGTCCATTCTCGACGAGCGGCTGCTCGGTGACTTTGACGAGCAATTCGATGTATTTATCCGGATCTTTCTCCACGCCGAGGCCTTTGATGTACATGTTTGCCAGAACCAACATGGCATAGGTGTTGCCGTAACTCGCCGCTTGGGAGAGCAAGTTTGCTGCCATTGTTTCGTTTTTTTCGACTTCGTGGCCACTCAGATGACACAAACCATTCCAAACTGTCGAGTAAGATTCTCCGAGAATGTTGAATGTTGTTTTTTGCTGTCGAGGTATTCGGCAGAGCATTCGATCTCGAATTCGTCGTCATCGGGCGAGTACGCGCACTCTTTCAGCCCGTTCAGGAATTGTTGGATCTTGGTTTTGCTCGGGTTCAATACAAGCGCGATATCATAATGTTTCACCGCCTTCCTGCCGTTCCCTAGCGCTTCGTAGGCCTTCCCGAGTCGGTAGTGCGACTCGAACCACGTCGGCCACAACTCGACGGCGGATTTTGCGTCGTCTCGGGCTAGTTTCTGGTTCTTGTCGTTGGATAAAATGTCGATTTCGTCATTCAGGACCAAATTTGCTGCGGAACGATGGGAATAGACGACTGCGAGGTTCCTACTCGGTCCGTACAACGCGATGCTTTTATTGTAGCATTCAATGGCGTCGTTCAAGTGTCCTCGCTTGTGAAAATCGTTGCCCAAACAGTGAAATTCCTCCGCTTTTGCAGTAACTTGATCATCAATTGGCGGTGATGATGTGTAATCCACTCGAATGTCGTCCAAATCTGAGGTAGTTTCCATCGTTTGCAAGTCCAAACTTGACTCGCCCAGTTGGATTAAGATTTCTTTCACATTTTCCCAGATTGAGTTGAATTCGTCGCGAGTTAACGAGTGGTTGGGGATTCGTCGAACCTGCGCATGAAAGTGGGCTATAATTTCTATCAAGTTTTTGTTCACGAAAAGACTTCCGAGTTCGAGTTTGAGCAGGATGTTGCACAAGAGCTGCAGGTCCCATAGGTCAATTCGTCCAGTACGAAGTAATTGTTTCTGTCTTCGACTCGCCGTGATATAGATCTCTTTGCCGATAGTCTCGGTAAATAATTCGCCCTGTTCTTCCGTATCCATCCATTCCGACTTAAAGGTGTCGAGCCATTTACTTCGAAACAACTTGCGAAGTAAGCTGCTCGCGCGCGGCATAAGAAGATAGTTGAGTTGCACGTAATAAACTTTGTTTTTGAATGTGACATCTTGATTGCTGTACATACATGAATCAAATTTTAAACGTCTGAAATTGTGTAAAAGCAAACTATACTCACGGTTTTATAAGTTTGCTTAACCGAAATCCAATAAACGGATGCTCAAAGATGGCGACAATATTTCAGATATTTGACACCAGAACAGAAAAAAATATTGTCTCGACCAATCACGAGAGCTTATTATTTGGAAAATACGATACTGTTTTTTTCATCTTTGGTCATCTTCATTAAAAATAATAATTGTGTGCATCAGGCACGCCGAAATCTTCCTTCTACATTACACACTCAACTTTTTCAACAATTATTTCGACTTCCGAGACACATTCTCCAAACTACAAAACGGAATGCAATACCGTAATAACAATTCTAGTCTTATTTTCCCAAAAAAGAAGTTATTAAAATGCAAATTTAAGTTCTTAATTAAAGATAAAGATATTATTACGACAATAGTTTTTTTTTATTACAGACATACTACATAATACATACATAATGTCAGTTATTCGAGTGTGGGATGGGCAGAGCCAACTTTGCGTAACAGAATGTTATAAACTGGTCTGTCCAGTTATTTTTACCTAAGTATATGATAAATAGTCATTTTCTTAACGAAAATTTGCAAGAATGCCATTTGATGTAACTTTTCTCACAAACTCCTTTTTCTGTTTCTTGGGCGAAAAACTAGCTGCGGCTGCGAATTGATTTCTTGTCGCAGACTTGTACCGTAGAATTTCAAATTCAAGCCGATAAGTTTTATTCGTTTCTGCTCAGAAATTGGAAAACCAGTTCAAAGGAATGTCTCTTTCGTTGAGTAAGCGTAGCGTAGCTACAATCCCGAGAGTTGCTGTAAGCGTGCATCGTCACTTTATGACTACCGTAACTTTATTTTAACTCATTTAAACTTGAATACATGAAATAAAACACAAAACAATACAAAATGCCAACCATTCATTTTATCTACCAACGATCAATTGCTTGTACTAAAGCGTGGTTCAATACGACTTTAGAAAAATCATTCGACCAGAAATTTTGAGGCAGATAATAAGCTTGTGGTAAAATTTCATCATCATTCGTTAACACAATTTTACAACGTTTCAATTGCATCGCCAGGTTTAAAGTTCGATCGAAATTTAACAACTCGAAGATACTTTTCCTATTGTCAGACGATGGCTGCGATTTTCCAGACGAAACCTTTAAACAAATCCATTATTTAAAATGACATCCATTTTTTAAAAAAAATATATAACTCATACTTGTCCAACAGTTTCCGAACTGTTCTTTCGTTGCTGCAATTGCAACCAATGAGATACTGTCGAAAATTGTTCACCAGTCTTGTCATACAGCGTGCCGTCGGCTCGCAACGACAAAACGGGGGATAAATCCTTCAAAAATTAAACAAAACGTTATAAAAAAAATTATCAATGATATTCCCAAAAGAAAGTCTAACGCCCGGATATGACATCGCTGCTGATGCTGCTCTCGGTGTTTCAATGACCACAGCCGCAATAGTTTCTTCAACTTGGTAATTTGTCTCATCGTTCAAAATGTCTTCTTCAGTGGTTTCGAAGCCGTGATTTTCACATAACGCGTCAACAGGCTCAAGCTCAATGGCCACATCCGCAGTAGTTTCTTCAACCTGGCAATTTGTCTCGTCGTTCAATATTATTTCTTCTTCGGTGATTTGCAAGGCGTCATTTGCGTAGTTATGCTCAATGGCCACAGTAGTGATAGTAGTTTCTTCAATCTGGCAATTTATCAATATTTCTTCTTCTCCAGTGGTTTCCAAGCTGTGGTTCTTACATTGCATGTTGATAGGCTCAATAAATTGCATCATTTTATTTATTTCTGAGTCTAATTCATCCGACATGTCAATAAATCTTTTTAATTTCGTGCTCCGCTTGGCTAATCGCGATCCGAGGACCTGAGATTTGGATAATTGTTGTTTTTCCATGTGTTGACTATCGTTAATTTTCATTAATTTTCCGAATATATTGCCAACACACGTCTTCAATTCACCTAACACAAAATAAACTTTGATTAAAAATATTCAATTGTTTTTAATCATAGTTTTAGGTTTACGCAGTCTAGAAATTGTCGGCGCCGATTTTAATTTCTTGTTCAGCCAAGCAAGTTTTCTTTCGATTTCGTGGAAATGCAAATCTTGCGTACAAGGCGTTAACAAATTTTCACTCAAAGAAAATTTGGAGCTGGAAGAAGATGCGTCCATATTTTCTTCTTCTTCTGCGGACGTGTTAGACGCACAAATGCTGCGTGTTGGTCCAATTTCATTTTCGAGAGAATTCTTAGAATTTATAATTGCAAATAAATCCTGTGAAATATCGGTCGAATAATGTTTCTGCTTCTCAAAAGATGTCGCTACCGGTTCCATGTTATTTTTAAAGTCGTAATATTGACTGCAACGGATTAATAAATTATATAATGTAAAATATGAAATATACTTCGATTTTCAATGTATTTACCTGTTATTGGGCATACAGGTTGCATCTGAGTCGCTCTGAAAATCATCTAAGATGTTGGGATCCTTAAGAAATAAATATAATTAGTTTTGTTAGGTAACCATCATATCGTAATTTAAAAAATAATTACCAATTGCAATGAAAATTCACACGAGGATGTAAGAGACATGTTTTCTGATCCTAAATCTGAGTGTGGGCGACTAAAAAATAAAAATTATATATTATTGTGTATTATAATACTGATACATACAGTATTTTGTATTACCTTGTAAATACAAACTCGTTCGTCAATAAAAACGTTGGTGAACAAAATGGGCGCGAAGGAAAATTTGTATTGTCCTCGTCTATCATTGCTACTTGTTACTATTAGAAATCAAAGTGGATATTATTTGAGAACAGCATCATTGGAAAAATATACTTAACGATAAACATGAATTGTTACCGATTGACCTGGCCTCTAGTGACGAATAAAACTAATAAAATGTCGTTTTTGTTTATAAGCTTATAGATGTACGTTTTTTTAAGATCATTTCATTACAAAATACTTTATTTTCATCAAAATATTGACTTGCGTTAATATTTTGCGTCAATATGTTACCTCCATTACTGCGTGCACGGATAATTGTGTTTATACACAGTATAGTTCTACCAACAAATGTAGCCCAAAATAAATTGTCAATTTCTTGTCCAGATTAAAACTAGAAATACAGTACATGGATGTTTTTGTACCTTTTTTTGTTTTGTTACGTATTTTATGAACGGTTCTTCAATTATTTTTTACCCCTTTCTAAATGGTATAAACCGGGGTAGAAACTCAAAAATCAGGTCAGACAATTCTATAAATCACGTGACATTTTCCCCTTAACCCTTCCTTATCTTTTCTTTCCCCTTCTCAACCCACTTGGAAATCTCACTGGAAAAAGTCTTCAGTTGGGTAAGTGTGTAAATTCTTTAAATGTCGACTAAAATTAACTTTTCTTTTAATTTTTCTGTAAGTTTTTATTAATTAGACATTTTCCAACAAAAATCATAATGAAGTCAATAATTCTTCTCGGATTCCTGATTGTGGTCGTAAACACGCAAACTGCCAAACAAAGTACCGTTGGCGATTATTTGAACAAATTGGTTGTTTTCGATCTTTGCGAATTCTGTAATGGAATTGTAAGTTTCTCTTGTTGTAAAAGTTACGGCAAGTGTTGTCCAGGTAACCACTAAACTTTTACCAAAAATCTTTTTCTGTACACGGTACTAAAAACTTGTAATTATTTCAGAATTGAACCCGTGCAGAGAGAATTTGGTTTGCAGGGAGAGAAATAAGTGCGAGGCCAGCTCATGCGAGACCGGTTGCTGCTCTTTCGGTGACGGCGAATGTTGCGCTTTCAGCGCGGCAACCATTATGTTTGCGCCCTTGTTGGGAGTGGTCAAAACTAGCAACGCAACTTTCCTGCCTTAATTAACCATGTATTCTCATAATCATTAGAATTGAAATAAAATTATAACATCAATTGACGGAAATTTTTTTTTTATTACAAAAATTTAATACAAAGTATATAAATGAGATAGTAATGACCAACCGTTACCGTGACTACCTGGTGTACATCATTCACAAATATACTCTCAACTCTGAAATTAACTGTAATATAAATATTTGAAATTTGTACGTAAAAGTGCTGTGCCAAGCGGTCATTTAGGAGAACTAAATAACAACGGATTTCCCTTTATCTAACACTATATGATCTATACATAGACCATACTAAAACACAAATGTTTTACTTCTTATTTTAAAATTTTTCCTTGTTTTTTTCTTGATACAAATAAATGATCAACCATAATTTTATAGAAAAACTTTAAAATTCAATCCAACAAATAAAATGATAGCAAAACTATCACGTGATCGCAGTTAGGAAGAGCGCTCATTTTGTTTCTGTCAATTGTTAATTCTCTGTTGTCGGTTGCAAATAGCTTTGAACCGGTCGAGGACTTCAAATATATGGTCCCAAAGCGTTCACTTTAAAGCCATCGATATTTCTTTACCTTCAGCATCTGTGGTGTATCGAGTCCCGCTTTTTCGACGTAAGTATAAGATAAATTTCCGAAAAGGATGATCTCATCGGGAGCTAGTGTTAGCAAGGAGATATAGCAACTTTTGTACATATAATAAATAAATTAATTAATCAACAATGCTTATCGCCCGCATTTATTGCTCACTTAATTTCCTCCCAAAGTTATTTGCATAAAAATTTAAAAAAATATTTTTTTTTTTAAATTTTTTCTCTCAGATCAAGAAATTTCCGTGATGGTGAACAGGAAGCGACCGTTTGATCAAGACGAAGCTGCAAACAGAAGCAGCTTGATATGTGAATGCCCTATTTGTTTGGATCGAAAATTTATGAGCACGGATCTATGGGTTTTTCCATGTCTTAACTGCTTCGGATTCGGCCGGCGACCCATCCACTTACCGCTGAACCCGTGGTTCAGAGATCACGCGTTACTTCGTAATACGAACCAAACTGAATCGTTTCAATTCGTGGCAGTAACCGACATTCACGGCGAACAGTTCAACTCGGTACCGACAGCGCTGCATAAACCAGTGGAGAAATTTGACGTAATTGAAGTGGTGAACAGTGAACGAGTGAAAATTGAATCGCCGAGTGAGATTTTGGTCAACACGAAGGAAAATGTGAAAATTGAACACAATTTGGCGAACGAAAAAGTCGAAGTTGAGCAAAATAAGATTAAAATTGAATTCCCAGACGAGAAATCCGATTTGGTGGTCGTTAAAGACGAAAACGAATATTCACAATTTGAAATACCAACGGAAAAAGAAAATGACGATTGCATCGAGGAAGCCGAGCAAAATATTTGCAAGAAACGAGCTGATAAAACCAAGAAAAAAGCACGGGATCTAACGCATGTAGCGAGAGGCGACAAATCGAGCCGAAATGAAGAGTCTGCGCAGCCGCAGCCGCAGCCACAGACTCGCGCTTCGAGTCGGGCGCCACGTCAACGAGGTGGACATGAGTCGTGGCACGCGGATGTGCCCATCCCGCAATTGGTAGAAATGAGAAATAACAGCAAGAAATTGAATTATCGCAATTCCCGTTGGAACAATGGCCGCCGCAGTCTTCCGAATTACAAACCGAAACGGAAATGTTACGATTATTACAACTACAATTAAAATTTGACGAGTGATGTGATGCGAATATATTTTTTTATATTTAGTTGTTGTGTTCTTAACAGGTGTAAATGATTTGTGGATTAAAAATAACTTGTTTTATTATTTCATGCGAAAACACCAGAACTACTATGAACATTTTTATTTGATTTCTCGTTAAATTGTACATAACGGTTTTTAATGCAATTACTGTGGTAAAATTAATTTGTCCAAATTTTCAAATTCTGTAATAAATTAATTTAATTAAAAATTTAAAATGGAAGCGTTGACAAACCGCTTTAATTTAAACCATGTGGTGTATTGTGGATTCATCTTTAATCTTCGCTATCGAGTCCAAGTTGTCCCACCAGTGGAATAAAAAGTTGTTTAACACTAGCTCGAACCATGGTGTGAGCGGCGCTTTCACTGATCCTTTACAAACAACACAAAATATTCAGAATCAATTAATTAGCAAAGCCAACTTTTAGAATTCTTGTTGCACTTTCTCCTTGGTGGACTGCAATGAGTTAATTGCGCGACTATAGTCAGTTTTTATAAATAGTTTGGTTTATACCGAAAACTAAATGCTGAAAGTTTGGTATTCGAATTTCAATTTTTAACAGCGATGGGCACTAGTTAACTATTAGTTTAACTAGTTAACTAATAATCATAACTAGTTATGACTATTAGTTAACTAGTGTGTGACTAGTTAGCGCCAATCACTGACTTTTAATTACTGAATTTTTTCGAAAACATTTTCATTTTTAATCATGTGACCAACTATTTTGTATATTAGTTGGTCACAAAAAAACGCTAATTAGTTTACTCACCTAAATAATCTAGTATTTGGTCTTTGCTAATATAAACGTAATTCTTAACTTCATTCAGATTGATATCGAGTTGAACATTTTTTTGAATAAATAAGATATGATCGATTTCATGTTCACCCCAAATCTCGTTATATGGTCCCAGATAATGAATTCTAGTTATAAAATGAAAATCATCCAGTGATATCTTATAATAAAAGGAAAGAAAAAAAATTAAAATAAAATTAATATAAATAAATCTAATAAATTTAATATAAACTATGAGTAGTCAAATTTACTTCATCTTTACTAATTCCTAATTCTTGATAAAGCCTCCTGCGGGCAGCTCTCTTCACGCCCATGCCATCTTTCTCGTCCATTTCTTCTTTGGTATACAATGGATGACTACAACAAGTGTTTGTAAAATATCCAGGAAATGTGATTTTTACATCGGCCCTCTGTTGCAGTAATAAATCGCCATTGGAATTGAATAAGAACACACTGAAAGCTCTGTGAAGCATTCCTAAAAATAAAATAACAATCTCATAAAATTTCAGATAATTTCTATGATTTAATTTTTAAACGATGACATCATCATTATAAATGCGACTAAACTTAATTAACAACGAAAAAAAATTCTTAAAAAGGATGTTTAATTAAAATCTAGTCTTTATCATTTCCGTATAAAACTCAACAAAATCGACCTTTTTTTCTGACACTTTGACACTGAAATGTCAATTTATTGATTTTTAAATATATTTTCTACCCTGCTTGATATTTTTCATGAGATGGCAATTTTCTTTGGTTTCAACTTTAATGACTTTATCAGTTGAGTCAACTAATATACACGGTTCTTTGAGAAGTTGCAACTGAAAAAATAATTTAAAAAAATAAGAATCCCATATTACTACAATTAAGTATTTTATAATACTTGTTTGGAATCCACACAGCTCAGATGATTCATTTCAATTGCAGTATTTTTACAATTCATCTGTTGTCTTAGAACAAGAAAATAATTCTTTAAAGATGATCCAAGGAGTCTGATTTCTTTTTTATTCCTGAAATTAAAAAAAAATAAATATAAATTTAAAAAATAATAAAAAAGTATCCGTATAAAGATGATAAAACTATTTTCTTTTTTACCATTGTTTGCTTAAGCTAGCTATTCTACACAAGCTGTTCATACCATATGTAATATGTTATTCAAAGAACTTCACAATGTTATCAACCACATTCTGTCGTGTATTCGCAGTCTGCATCATTTTATGGAACCAGAAAATTATGGCCTACGGAGTCTCATGGTGGACATCCAAAAATAATTTTATCACAGATTTACTTTTGTCTTTTACAGATTATTACCCGATTTTAGATAGATACACGACCCTAGTAATTTTTTATAACTGTTTTAAGCAAACAATATTTTTGTTTTCAAAATAAATCAACTAAACACGAAAAATTGAAGTCATAAGTAACTTGCCCATGAACTAAATCCACTGCGCATGCGTACTGCTTCCCGATGCCCGTATGTTGATCGAGTATGGTTTTTAATTGTTGTAATAAAAATCCGAATAAATCAGAATGAGGTAATTATACAAAATTTTATTATATACAAAACAAAAAAAACAAAAAAAATTAGAAAAAAATTTATTTGACTCTAAAAACTTACTGAGTTACTGTACGAATACTAGTATTCTTCCAAGCTGTACCGTATACATTAAAAAAAAAAAAACAGGAAAAAATAATTCATTTGATTCTTATAATTTCTTGAGTTGCCCATTTGCAAAGTAAATCAAAATCAACATCCAAATGACTTCTCCAAAACCGTCTAACTCTTCCCCACACTGGTGCGGGAAAACACGGACTATCGATCCCGCAGAAAATCCTCGCTACAGAGCGACCAGTAAACGATTGATCGGAGTAAATGCCGAGAAAGGCCCGAATATCACTTAGAACATTGTTCATCTGCTTTTCAACCTGATTACCAAACACAAAAGAAAATTAAAAAATTTAAAAAAAATTAAACACAAAATTTGACAAATTTTACATCTAATTTAGGTACTGATATAGACTCTTCATCCGTTATGGGCCGACCATCAAAATAATCCTTCAAAAATTCTTTTAATTGATCACTTTTTTCACGATCGTAAGAGTCGCTGCAACTCCAATATCGAGGTTTTGACACACTAAAATAAAATGATTTCTAATAACCAATAATTGATCAAATAATTGACGAAACTCACGTGTAAAATGCTTTGTAGGAACTTTCCAGCTGCTGCAATTCGGTCTTTTTTTGGTTTACGACATAAGAATTGAGATAGTCCAGTACACGGTCCATTTCATCACCACTAAAGTTCCCCGGAGCCTTGAAATGAAAAGCTAGTTTGGAAAATTCAGTCATAATTTCTGATTTTCGAAATTTTCCATTCACTAAATTAAAAAAAAAAAGTTATAAACATTTTTTTTTTTTTTTAAGTATGTATATTTTTACCTTGGTTCCATTCGAGACCCTTTACTTCACGTTTGACGATACCCGAATCCCAACCCATGCGAGATGCAACAGAAACGATTGGAAATTCGATGCTGCTACTTTTATCATGATTTAGTCCATTTTGCACGTCTAAAGCAATCGCCGCAGCCAGTGGTGGACACTACAAATTTACATTTAAATTCTTTTTGTACGGTTTACGAGTATTTTGAAAAACTAACTTTGTTTGATGTTGTTTTAAGTTGTTTGGGACCATCGTAGCAGAAAATTTTGCACCACGAATAAACGGGATTAAGAATTTCAATCCATTTTTCAGGCGACAGTTCCAAATAGCACAGTAACGTCGAAATATCTATTAAAATTCATACAAAATTAAACAAATAAAAATAATCCGCATTGATAAACTCACTTTCTTCTTTTAAATCAAGTTTCTGGATTAATTCCTCAATGGGTAGCGCTACTTCATGTTTGCAGCACGAAACCGTTTCATTTTGTTCGCATTTGCACGGTGGAAAAACATCGCATACTAATTTCCGTAATGATGATCTGTCGACATCATTTGCATAAATATGGCGTCGAAGCTCCATTAAATCGCCTCCCTAAAGTAATAATTTTTTTTTTAAAAATTAAAAAATCAAAAAAATAAAAAATCAGGCCTGAAAATTTAAAATTGCTCACTTGCGAATCGAGAAAAAGATGACAGTGCGCTTCCTTCCCGTCTCGCCCGGCTCTTCCGATTTCTTGCACGTAACTTTCAAATCTTCTCGGCATGTTGAAATGTATAATGGAACGTACGTCTGCTTTATCAAGACCCATTCCGAACGCAACGGTAGCCACTACAATTCTTAATTTCCCACTCATGAAAGCATTCTGCACGCTTCTGCGCTTAGCTGCGCTCAATCCTGCGTGGTATGCTTCAGCGATTAAATTCAAACCTAAAAAAAATTATAAAAATATGAAAAAATCAAAAAAAAAAAATATATATATCTTACCGGTTGAAGAATTATCCCTCAAACACGTTCTAATTACAGTCGCCAATCTCTCGGTCTGTTCTCTTCGTGTACAATAAACAAGAATAGAATCACTCGATGAAAATCGGTCACCTTTTAGCAAATTGATCAAAGCCTATATCCGTAATAAATAAGTAACTATCGACATTTTAAAATAGTTTTCAGAAAGTTACCTCATCTTTATTGTCATCTCTAGACGCGGACAAACACAAATTAGGTGGAATTATATTTCCTCTTATTATTCCTGATGTATCATCATGTATTCCCAAGTGTGCAGCAACACTACCAGCTGTTTTACTCGTTGCAGTTGCAGTTAAAGCTAATATGCATTTTACTTTAAATCGTTCGCGCAAAACCTAAAAAAAAAAATCGTAAATAAAAATAAGTTTTGATAATTTTCGCATTTAGACCTTGTTTAAACGTAAATAAGACGGGCGAAAATTATGCGACCATTCCGATACGCAATGTGCTTCGTCGATACAAGCAAAAGCAATCGGTGGTAAATCTGCCGGGAGGCTGAAACCTGTCCTTCCACCGACGGCCATTTCGGGTGAAATGAGAATAATGTGAACTTTACCACTAGAAATGGCGTCCAGAGACTTTTTCCGTTGTGTAGTAGTCAAATTTGTATGCAAACAAACGGCTTTTAAACATGAAGGCAAACCAGTAACCTAAGAATAACAAGACAAAATTACAAATTTTTCTTTTTGAATTATTTCTTAAAACAGACCTGATCTTCCATTAATGATACTAAGGGAGAAATGACCAAAGTAATGCAGTTGGATTTTTGCGCGTATAAATAAGCCGGTAGCTGATAACATAATGATTTCCCCGCTCCAGTGGATAAAACAAGAAGCGTCGATAGACCAGATAAAATTCTCATGATTGTTTCTTCTTGTCCCGGTCGAAATCGATCGTAGCCGAACTTCTTGAGCGTATCAAATACCAACTTCGGAGTTTCTGAAACGTAGATTAATTTAATTATTTTGTTAAATCTTTAAAAATTGTGATTTTACTCGAAATGTCTCCATTTTCATTCATTTCGCACAGCGGCTCAACGAGTCGTGTATCAGAAACTTCATTTTGCTCGATAAAATCATCAATTTGACTTTCTTTCTCAATTGTTCGAGGCTTTAAATCCTCTTTGACGGTACTAAAAACTTGAACTTTAACGCAATTTTCTGTAGTATTTTTCGGTTTAATCCCGGTTGCTAATGCCGCAGCTTCTTCTAACGTGAGAAAAGCACTCGTTTCCTCGTTTTCGTCTTCGATTTTGTCTTCGCGTCGTTCGATGTCCTTCTTCGAGCGGCCGCCATTCAGCGGGCAATTTTTGATCCAGTGACCTGTTTGACCGCATCGGAAACACTCGCTTTCGTCCCCTAAATCGTCCTTAAATTTTTGTTTCATTGCCCATTTTTTTCTTTTATATTTGACTGCGGAAAATGCTCGTTTTCCTCGGTGAAATTTCTTGTGCTTGATGTCGATGCGAACAAAATTGTCGTTGACGGAATTCGACTTCATTTTCCTGAAATCATAAATTAAAAATAAAAATTTTAATTTTATAATATAAATATTAATACCACCATACTCACTTTTCTAATAAATCAATTTTTTTCTCATTTTTAAGAGAAATTCCGTCTTCCTGCCTGGTATTTTTTGTTTTTTCACGATTTGTCGGTGAAAAATCTCTTGAAACTCGTTTCCTTCCATTGGTATTCGCTTTAGGAACGTCAATATTTATCGATGACATTTCGGAAAATGAATCGGCATTTTGTTTTCGTCTTCCACTGAGCTCGGGACTAACAACAATAGATAGAAAAATAAATTTTTTAATTTTTATAGTATCAAAATTAATACCGACTCACCTTTCTATTATTTTCTCGTTTTTAAGAGAAATTCCGTCTTCCTGTTTGATTTTCTTTGTTTTTTCACGATTTGTCGGTGAAAAATCTCTTAAAACTCGTTTCCTTCCATTCGTATTCGTTTCAGGAACGTCAATATTTATATTTATCGGTGACGCTTCGAAAAATAATTCGGCATTTTGTTTTTGTCTTCCACTGAGCTCTGGGTAACTTTTTATGACTTCAGAATGCGGGTTATCACTTGATTCAATAAAATCAAATTGTTTATCACCAGTTATTTCATTTGCTTCAATAAAATTAAATTGTTCACCAGTTTTTTCAAATGATTCAATAGAATTATATTGCTTGACATCAGTTTTTTCACTTCGTTCAACAAAAGTAAATTGTTTATCCCCAGTATCTTCATTTAGTTTGTCTGTAGTTTCTTCGTTCGGTTCTCTAATATTCAAGTTACCTTCTGAATCTGACTCTGGATTAATGTTGCAGCGATTTAGCCAATCATTATTCACTGTCTTTACACGGAAACTCAAACTGTGAACACTAGCAGCATTGACGCGTTTGAAATTTAACGATTTCTTTTTATTCGAGTCGTCAATTTTGAAACCAGAGTCCAGCGAAAACGTTTTGCTCGAGTTAATTTCAATTTCGCGGTTTAAACGTGGCACGTTTAACACTTGTTTAACCGACAGTACCGGCATCTTTTTAGTCAATGGAATTTTCTTAATTTTTTCGCAAAATTTGTTTAAATCGCAATGTTTTCCATCGTTGTCGCTGGTATTTTTAGCTTCTTTATTTTTATTGAAGTGACTTCCCCAACTGCTGCCACTTTCAGCTGATTTCTTCACTTTCCAATACAATTTATAAGCATCTAATAATAAAAATAAACAAATAAAAGATGAGGGTTGTAAAGGTAGAATTACCGTACCTTTAATTTTCTGCGGTGCGAGTTTGATGTCCTCCGCATTGGCCTTTCGTAAATTGCATTTGACAAATTCATTCTCCCATATTTTTAGTTCTAATTTTATATCTTGCAAACTCGGACCCGAATTCATTTCATCACAACAGCGGAAAATCCCGCCTTTCGATTTTGTGGAAGCAAAAGGACGACACCCGTCGCCAACAAAGTCTCCCTTTAGTGCATTTTTATAACATTCGCCATCTATCGGTAGTGAACTTATGTGTAAATAATTTTTTTTCTCTTTTGGTTCAAGTTTTGGAATCTTTAAAAAAAATCCAAAGCTTAAACAAAACAAATAAAAGAAAAAAGTTTCGCTCAGACTGCTCGAGGCGTTAATTTTCATGCTTCGTAGCCAATGTTGGAGGGTTATAACCATTTCTGGCTTCCATCACTATAACTTCAAAGTTCAATTATAGTCTTTATCATCATCACGAAATTTGAAATCAAATAAATTTCAGGAATAACATAACAGCTGATCATAGAAGCAGTTGGGTTTATGTAGTGTGTTTCAATACCACTTCCACGTTAATGGTGAATAAACCCTCAAAATGACGTTTAATTTGTTGCAATAAATAAAATCTGAGAAAATCTATTTGGTTAATTCCATCAACCCCTTTTCTATTTAAATACTGACTATTAAAAATTAAAAATTAAAAACTGAACTGCTATAACAATAATTTGATTTAAAACCTAAAATGAGGTAACAAAACGTCATAATCCCACCAGATGTCGCCCACAGCTTCACGACTCCCTTTTCTTCAACCATTCACTTTTCCCCAGAGATTTAATGGTTTTTAAAATACGTAAGTGCTTTAAAAAGGAATAAAAAAACGAGCATGTTTTTATTTATTTATTTTTATTTCAATTGTATAAGGTAAAAAATACCATTTTCCCTTATATCACCACTGAGCAATTATAAATTGCCAGGGATATTTAATCGAAGAGTCCGAAACCCATATCGTCATCAGATTCGGAATCCTTCTCTTCCTCCTTTGGTTTCTCATCCTTCTTCGGGCTTCCGGATTTCTCCTCCGCTGCAACTGGTGCCGCTGCTGCAACAATGAACTTCGACGGATCCTTTAAAAAGTCCTTCGCCTAAAGAAACAAAAAAATTAAATAAAGCGAACCAACAAATATTTAGAACATAAAAATTATTTCGCTCAGACTGCACGAAGCATTTAATTTCACGTTTCACAGCCAATGCTGAGGGGTTCACCCATTTCTGGATTCAACACTATAACCGCAAAACTCAACTACAATTCATCATCATCGCGTAATAATTTTTGATTAGAAAATTATAAATCAAGATTACAGTCGAAGCTTCCTTGAAATCGATGTTAGTGACCACCGCAATGGCGACGAGGTTCTTGAATCCGTTTGCGATCGAATGCGAAGCCGATGCCAGCGTTGGATATCCGATTTGTAAACACAAACCAGCAATGTTTGCCACTCCCTAGTTGTAAAAAAAAAAAATTAAAAAAAATAAACATTTTTTTCTAGTTTTTTAATTTTATATTTCGTACGATCATGAACTTCTCACGCAAATCCTCCTGTTTGATGTCTAAAATGGACGGCTCAAACACGGTTCCAGAATCGTACACTTAAAAAAGTTAAAGACAAATTATTACCGGTAGTTTTTATTATTTAATTTAAATTTTTTTTATGTTTATTTTCTACCTTGTTGAATCTTTAAACCATAAGTAAACGGCGAAATGTTCAACATGTTCAACAACATGGCTTCGCTGGCACCAACTCGTTCCTCTTTTCTAATCAAATGCACATCGGACTGAAAGTGATCAAACCTTCAATTAATAAGCTTAAAAGTCACATTTTTAAGCACTAAAATCACCATAATTTCAATTGTTCCCTTCGAGATTTTAGTCGAAATTGACAACGCTTGAAAAAATGATGTTTTTTCCGGTCCCAAACCAGTGTTTTGTGCCGGAATTATCACATCAATCGGCGCCAAAGCGCCAGCCTTTGCGGGAGCTTGAACCTAAACATCAAAATTAATTATTTAAAAAAATATATAATTTCATGTAATCATACCTTGTTAGCGACGATCTTATCTCTAACTTCCACAAGATCTTCTTTGGTGAATACGAATCCAACATTACCACGAATGTGATTAATCAAACTATAAAAAAGAAACACCAGATTTAACGTCTCAACACCTTTTCATGTGAAATAAATTGAGTTACCGATCCAAAGCGGGATTTTTCTCCAAATGTCCTCGAATAGCTTTACGGATCATTGTGTTTTTGCCCATCAAGACGGCACCAGCGCCTCGTAGTTGGATGCGAATTTGCTGCATCTGCTTCGAGCCCACATTGTCCACACCGACAATGAAACATTTTGGATATTCTTCAATGTGTTGCTGTTAAAATAAAATAAAATTTTTGTTAACGATGTTTTAACAAAATCTGAAAAGTTAGACTTACAATTAGTTTAGTGAAGTAATTCTTCTTCCATGTCTTTTTGTCCTCCCTGCCCATCTTTGTGGTAAAGCACGGTCTGTGCGTCAAGGTTTTTTAAGGACTCTGAAATGTGAAAATACGAGTATAATCGATGGAAATTTCTCTGTGATGCAGCGTACAGTATGTGTTAGAAGTGAGAAATGATAATTTGTAGCGTGGATGGGTTAAAAAATTGAAGAAAAAGACGTTAAAATTGAAGGATTGGATACTCACGCTTCCAACAGCTAACGTGGTCGCTGCTTAAACTGAACCGGAAGCACCGGAAGCTCAATAGCGTATATGACGTATTCGGAACAAGATCTAACATTTAACCGAGATCTAATGTTGTTGGCCTAAGCTTTGAAAACCAGTCACTAGATGGCAGTCCGCTCTGAGACGATTGTTGATTGTGGACAAGATTGTAGTGCTCATGGTAGTGCTTACATCTGTATAGCCTTTAATCTTAGCAGATTGCTTATACCAATTTCTCAATAATTCTATTTTTATTCTTCTTTTTGATTTGATTTGGTCTAACAATCACCTCCTTTAATTTGTACTGATTTTAAAGCTTATTTATTAGTTTTCACACGTGTTTATTTGTTAATTTCTGTGTAATAACTATTATGTTAGAATTGTTCTTATTCTGAGTAAGGTATTTTTCCTTTACACGAAATTCTAGGATTTGAGAAAAAACACTTCCGCCTAATTGTTAATGAGTAATGAGTGTACTTGCACCCATAATGAGACTATATACATTCACTATCACGAGATAAAATCTAAGGATTGTAAGTTGTAACCTTGATTCTGTCATAAAAACTTAATTTATTAATGAAAATAAAAGATTTGTGTGCGAGGTATTTTGAATAGTATTAATAATTTGTCCAGAATTCTTATCTCTTTTTTTCTAATCAACTGGAAGGAAGAAATTGTGAATACATAATGTCACATTTCATTGGAAATTCAACTAACTTTATATCCAATACTCAGACAAATTGTACAAAACAGGATGACTGAAAAAGAATTAAGTTGAGATAAATGAAGTAATGGGATTAAATTTTAAAAAAAATGCACTTCTTATTCTTTTGCTTTTATCTAAGCACAAATCGTCCTTCCCAAATAACAAAAAATTAACTCAGTATATGACGTCACTTAAAGATGATGTCCAGTATTGTAAAAACTTAAAAACTTCAATATGCTACGTATTAGTAATTACACATTGAAGTTTTAAGTTTTCTGTATTCGTCCACTTCACTATTCGGTGAAAATTCAATATTCGTTATTCGGTAAATTTACTATTCGGTACATCTCTAGTTATTTCTGTTGCTTTGCTTCATTATAAGACATTCGAATACACATTATTACACCATAATGATTTACTATTATCAAACAGTACTTTTTCGACCATCTCTGATCATCTTCATCATGGCATCTTTCCTATAATAGGTACCAATTGCGTCATTTCTTTATCTGCCAATCGAATCGTGCACATATGCACGCACGGATGTCAGGCGATTATTTATTGCTACTATCTTACCACAGTATGAATAATTCAGTGACTTCACACTCGCAATGCCAAATTGCTATCGCGGCATTGCACACCGCTAATTACTATACACTAGTGGCTAAGTTCCATTGATTGAGGAATTCATTTGCATTATCTCTTGAGTGACGTAATCAGTGGAAAACTACCTCAAATATAAAATAATATCTATCGAATTAAAAGCTTTTCCCAAAAAACTATATACTGCATCTCTTAGTAGAAGTCTTGAGGTCACTTTCTTCCGCAGAATAATAATTTGGAGAAAAAAAAGCTACAAAATAGAAATAAATTAACACCTTTTTTACTTCCTCTATTCTTTCACTTTTTTTTCTTGCCTGCATATTGATATTCTTTTAATGCAATGTCACCTTGGGTCTCCAAAAACCTTGGCATTAAGATCCGGTTTTACTGAAAAACTAAGAAAATACAGCAAACAACAACAAAAAAAAAATTAATTAAAAATAAATTTATTATTTCTACACAAATCATATGTGATATTAATAATTCTTTATTTTTTCAAATGACTAAAGTGATAATTGGAGGAAAGTTTTTGAGCAGTAAAAGAAAAATTAGGACAAATTGATAGGTCAATCGCAGCTTAGGGGTGGTCAGTTGACATGTGTCCAATGGCTTAATGGCATCAACCCAAAAACCTTGAAGATTATATGAATTAAGTATAATGTGAGAGGATGAATTCATCTCAAAATAGGAGAATTAATATCAAGTTGCATAACAGGTTTCATAGTAAAAAGAAATGAATGGAATTACTTTATTTATTCTTTTTTTTTTTAAAAAAAAAATGTTCTTCTTACTCCAATAAATAGTGCGACAAGACAATTTGGGCTTTGTTAAGCAAATTCGCCATTTGTTTAGTGGTTTTTAGAATAATTTTTTCCAGACACCTAATTATAGACCCACTAAGTCAATATTTAGGTTATGACACATATTAATAAAGCATTCCAAATTGTCCAAAGAAAGTATTCACATTTTGCCGGCTTTTCACTACAACTTTCAGTTGATGGTTTAGAAATCAAGAAAAATGTAATTGAGAAGAAAAAGAATTTTTTTGACTCGTGGAATATACACGGGCCCATCTAGTTATAAGTAGTGCTGTAAAGTCCTTACTTAAAATTTAAATATTTTTATAAATAAAAGAGCTTTTTTGAGGATACTGTAAATTTGTGAATAATATCTCCAATTTCTACATGATTATTTCAAGTGACTGTAATCTGTTTTTATTTAGTTTTCCTTTTTCAACAACACTAAGGTCTAAGTAGGTCAATTCAATTGAGGTAGTTGTTGTTCTTTTTTGTTTTCTTGAAATAGTTAAGTGATTAAATGTGTATAAAAGATTAGGTGCAAAATTTAAATGTATTTCTTCTTTAATATTTTCTAACAAGTAAGTTTAATGATTCGGTTTGATTGATGGATGGATGTTCATTTGATCCGAATTCCTCCCTCTATTGTATTGCAATAAATAAGTGCACGTGTTCGAGATTTACAAACAGCTTATTAATTCAATACAAGAAGTTAATAACAATAAATAATAAGAAAACTAGAAGATTAGTCAACCAATTTTTTTATTTAGGCTCATTAAGTGTGAATGAGTCACTTTCACATGAGAAATTGAAATTCAAGCAATAAAACATTGAATAAAGTTGATCGAAATCTGCTGTAAATCCGACCTTGAAACCAGGCTTATCTTTAGCACCTTATTTTATGACTCATTTGCAAAGTATCTTATATAAAATTGAAATTAACTAGAATATATTCTAGCTTTTGTCCATTTTAAATTTTAATAACAATGCAGTCGCGGACATTCTATTGAAATGATTAATAGGAATTGAATTTCAAATACGGTACTAATATTACTAATTGAATGTTTGCTGTTTCCACGAAACTTTGTTTGTCCCATTCTCTGTTGTCCATAATCATTTACTTCTAATCTTACTCATAATCGCCCATTCGTCTTTGATTTCAAAAAATAAAAAAATAAAAAAAATGTTTTTTTTTTTATTATTTAGTTTAATGAAGTGTTGTGATAGGCCTAAATGAGCATATTTTTATATTTGGTGAAATTTAGCGTTTGGCTTTTGATTTCGGTGGTCATAACAAAACTTGATTAAAATTTAATGAGCATGCGCAAATGCCAATCGGTCCAATCTGCCCACTGAGTTTTTGTTTTGCATAAAATACTAAATATTTAGTTACGAAATATTTCCTTTTTATTTTCTTTAGTTTTTGTTCGGTCATTCGTGGATCTTGAACTCACGAATAAATTTTTCATTTTTCATTTGAATAATAATTTAATTCGTTATTAATATCGCGTATTATATTCCTTTCTTGACTATAAATGTAATATAGAATAAATTTTGTTTTCCTGACATAATTCATATAAACATTAAGCAATTTAATGTCTTAATATCTTTTATTTTTATAGCTTTTTTATGGCATTTCTCCCCTCTCATCATATTTTCTCCATTTCTTTTTTATTTATTTTATTTCTATTATTTTTGCATTTATTTTTTCAATCTAAACGACTTTGAGATCCTGAAATAACTGTGGAAGTTTTTTTTCTCCAAGGATTTTACGTCTGATTCGAGGTCTACACTCATTGGGCTGAATTTGATTGACGTCAGCGGGATGTAGGACTAAATGAGGAGTAGTTTTGTAAAGCACCTTGAGCCGGCAGTTTTCTTTTTAGTGTGCAACTTGCAACGACCGGGCTCAGAGTGTACTACTGCTACTGTACAATCGTATATACTACATTCGATTTGTTTTCAATTTCTTTAAGCATGGCTGCAATTTTGCCATGGCATTTAGTTGTAATGAGCGGCATTTTTGTCATTTTCACCGCTTCCCACGGGGAAAATTCCATTAATTCGGAAATTACATCACTGACAGGGTGCAAGGGTGATCGACTTACCGTCTATAAAGTCATATTTAAGACGTTTTGGTCGCGTGAAAAATTCCCAAAACATTATCCAGACTGGAGACCGTTGGCTCAGTGGTCCAAACTCATAGGTGAGTGATTAATGTGTTTTTCACTTTTTTTTTTCTTTCAGAGTTCAACTTTTTTTTCATGTTTCTTTGACCTGCAAAAAAAAAGAAAAAAAGTTATAGGCAATTTAAAAACTTTTTTTTTTAAAATTTATTTCATGTTTTTATATTACTTCCAAAAATTTAAATAAAATTGATCATTTTTATAAATTAATTTTTAAAATATTTTATGATTTATTTAAAATTTATTTATTTCTCAGCTTTAACTTTGTGTTTCTCTAATCCAGTAATAAAAATGCGCCTTCCTAATTAAAGGCAGACAGTTTCGGCGTATTTTCAAATTTTTTAAATTATTTTTTTTTTTAAAGCATCGTCCTCACTCCTCACGTACATTTTGAGAAAAAAGTGGAATGTTGAGAACGTTCATCTTTAAACTGACAGACACGCTATTTTTGTGGCACAATATATTGATGTTTGGGTTTAAAGGCAAAATGTGCTTCCGGTTAATTTATTTACCTGAAATGATACACATCTTACCCCATTACTCTGTCTGAAAGTATTAAATTAATTGCATTTAAAATCCTAAAAGTTCGATGCCAAGTTCCCACAACGACATCGCACCATTCTCAAACAAGATAATAAATATAGAAAAAGTCATAAAAATACTTTATATCTTGAAATTAATCATTTTTATTGCAAGAAATAAATGTAAACAGTTGTTTTTCACCCAGAAAGTTACGGTAATCAATGGCAGCCATCTAAACCAAGATGGATGTATAAAATTATATTTGACGCCAACAAATCATTCAATCAATCTAAATCCAAGATGGGTGCCAAAGCAAACTTTAAAAACCTAAAATAATGGTGTTATTTATTCATAATAATAATACACCAGAAGATAAATATAAGGAAAACAAGGTTATTCTTATAGCATGACATAGCAAAACTGTAGGATAGGATTGTAAATCATCATTACAACATGATTTTAAAAATTTTGACAGTAAAAAAAAAAAAAATATTGTAAATTTATCAGCAATTCCATATCTTTGGTTTTGGAAATGGGACAATACAAGACAAAAGATAATAATCATAAAAAATTCATAGCTTGTGATTTACTGGTGAACTCCTACACACCCAGACTTTGAATTAAGACCTTAATAAGAAAAGTATTGTGAACCAAAAAATGGTTAATTAAAAAAAAATATTAAGTAAAAAAAAAAAATAATAATAATAATCTAAAAAAATGAATAATAAGTAATAAATCAATATTTACCTGAAATATATTTGAAATATGTGAAATGTGGAGCAGAGCCAAATTATTTTCTCCTAGGCTCTAAAAAGGGCGCCAAGCAGGCTGACTTTAATCGAGACGTGCTAAAAAAAAAGTTCCTGTCGAATGATGTGGTTAGAATTTTAAGTGTGAATATTTTAAAGTCATGTGACTGTAAGAGCATTTCTCTTTTCTTCAAGTTGACCTCCAGACAATAAAAGAACAGATGCAAATCCATGAGCAAATGGATTGTTCAACATTACAATATCTCCACCCAGTCATGTTATCACATATTGAAAAATGAAATTATTTATTCAGGATATAAACAGCATCTTGAATTATAGGGTCTACAAACTAGAATTTCCTTATTATATTGTTATATTATGCTCGAAATCTCGTTAAATCTTGTTAAATCTCGTCAAATCTCGCAGATACTGAATATTAAATTTCCATAATCCTATTTGGGAGGTCAAAATTGACCTTAGGTGGGGTCATTCATTTTGTATCTTAATTATTCTGCAGCTTTGTTAATTGCGTGTGGCATTTCGCCAGCTGTGTAAAATCCATTTATTTATTTCCCTGCCACAATTTTATTAGCAATTTGAATGCATGTCGATGGCGGTTCAGTGACCTTCACAACTCTCCTTGTCCCAACCCAGCAGACATAACCTACTTTGTCTTTCATCTTTATTTTTCTTCTTCAAATGCTTCATAAACCTCATCTAATTTTAGTCGCATAAATCTCTTCAAAAACAATTTACGATATGATTCATTATACAATACTGTCCACTGTAATTGCAACAGAATAAGTAAAATGTATTTTATTTTCTAACTTAACCTAATTCTTCTTTTGGTTGTCGTTATAAAATTACGTGTGTGCTTGGTAATGGTAATTATTTAAACCTTTAACTTTAACTTGAATGAAATGAATAATCAGTCTAAACACGTGCACTATACTGGCAATTCCAGTTTTATTAATAATTTGATTAAAATACCGGTATTCATAAAATAAAGACATTTATGCCATTTTGCAATGACAACACAAAGATTAAGTCTTAAAATTAAAGTAATGTTGGTTTGGTCTGAGGTTTGGCAATGATTTACTCGCTTTTCTTTTTTTCTTTATATCTATCTGTGAATCCCTTTAACCTGAAAAGAAATGTTTAATGCAAACAAGTTTTTCACTCCTTTCTCAAAGGATTGCAAAGAAACATTATTTAAAGCCATAAAAACCTAATTTGCAATGCTCACAATTAGCCTAAATTGTAAATCAAGTATAATTTGCACTTAATGATGAGCAAATACAACATTAAGATACATCAGATGCTCATTAATGTCCCATATTGGGCTGTAGAGTAACTTAATCTTATGGCAATTCTTTATTCTTACTATTATTTACTGTTCAGTGTTCAGCAGAGCAGGTAGTTTTTGGACATGAGCAACAACTTGCAACCCCTGATAGAATTCCGCTATTTTTGGGAAAAATCTCCCAGGTCACATTCAGATATTGTAACATACGCTAATTTTTGCCAAAAGGTCTTAGCATAAAGAACGACAGAACTTTTTTTACTTCTTTTTCTTTTGGTGATTCATTTTTTAAAATTCTTTTCCTACAGTTTGACAAACAACACATATTTTCTACAGTTGTCTTCATAATTTTAGACTGGTGTTTTCAAGGTACATTATTACATTATGCAACAGATTCCAAGAATAAAAAAATCTATTCTCAGCAACAATAGTGCTGGAAAACAGCAGGGCAGTGTGTTTGTCAGTGCACAGTGTTCACATTATTCAGTAGGTTTTGCTATCTTGAATTTAGCACCGACGAAAATGGTTTCGCGGCCTATGACAATGCAATTATAGAGACACATTTCTAAGGACAAGACATAAATCATTCGTTTGTCCCGCAATATCGGAGTTTTTAGGCTAATCTGTTAATCTGTCGACCTATTTAACCGTCAACTCCATAAATTACATAAAAAAATGCACGTTTTCGCACTTTCAGTGTAAACATCCTGTGTAATTTACCTACAGATAAGGAGAAAAGGTTTCTCAAAATGTTCACCAATCAAAATGAGCGCCTCATACTCGTCAATTTAGCAATATTTTTGTGCGCCATTGCCAAGAGGTGTATCTTTAAGATTTTAAACATCTGTTTACGATCCATTATCCAATTAAAAAAAAAGAAAAGGTTTTACCGAGTTGTAAAGGTGCGAGTGAATTAAAAAGAAAGAAAGTCGTGTCACGCCACCACCTGTAAATATATTTAAATATATACATACATAAGTATATTTATTTTTTCCCACGCATGTTCACTTTGTTTGAATAAACAAGATATAAATTCTCGTTTATTGCGGCTGTCAATGTTTTTGCACTGCGCAACTGCCATCCACTGCCTTGACTTGTCAGTTGATGCGAAAAAACAAGTGTTTGCTATGTGATTAGTCACGTTTGATTGAATAAGAGATGACAGTTTTTTGGCAGTTGCCTGTGTTGGCAAGTTGTAAGCAAATTAGTTATTCGCCATAATAAACTTGGTTTCAAATTGGGCTTAAGGTTATGCGTAAACGCATAGTTTTATTTTTATTTTTATTTATTCCTTTTCTCTTCTTTATCTGCTGAATTTAGGCCGGTCTCATAATAAGAGCTACACATTGTGGCGACTCGGATCTTTGGCCAGTGAAGGAGTGAAGATTTTTACTGAAACTGGCAAGACGGACGTTTTGGACGCAGAAGCTCAAGGAAATGGAGGCGTTTACGATGAATTTATGGCAGCACCAATTTCGATTGGAGTTGGACAAACTCAAGCCGAGTTTTTTGTAGACGGAAATCATTCAAAGGTGCGCTACGCTGCGCTTTAATTTCTTATCAAATTATATTAGCAGTCCATAAACTAAACAGTCCAGGAAGTGCATATTTAAATATTAAACAGATACGGTGCTAAGTTTTGACATTTGTCTAAAATACAATTAAAAGTCATTTTAAGTTAATTAGTTTAAAGTTGATTAAATTTAAAAAAAATAATTAATTTTGGTATATTTACACATTACATTATGCTACTTGGATTTGCTCTTACTCGGACTTCAACTTCAATGCGTTGTGATAGTGTGGCCACCCACAGCCTCAGAAAAACCATTTCAATTAAATTGCACTGCTTCAACTTCAAGATAAAAAAAAAGAAATTAAAAAAAAAAACAACACGTAAATTAATAGTTGCGCTGTGTTTCGTCGAAATGTTTAGTTCAATTGACAAATGTTTAAACTGCCCATCTATTTTGTCAATATTAAATCAGACAACCTCTCTATCTTTTCAAGACGCCTTCGAAAGAATTTCTAAATATTACATTAATGAAGATGACGAGTTATGAAACTATTTCAGCAACTTAAAGTTGTGGAAAACTTTGATGTGTAGTAAAAGATAAAGAGGACTTAAGTGCTTAAAAGATCTAAATTTAGACTTCAACAAGTATTCAAACTGATAACTACCTCTACTTGAATAATTTTTCTTTGGACCCTGAAAATTCATTCAAGGAGGAATGAGGCTCTATATTTCTATACAGTATAATCAAAAAATTTAAAAAAAATTTATAAATGGTATCTTAACTTATTTCATTGCACTAAAAATAGCAGTGAAATCATTCATTCATGTTTAACTAGACTCAATTGCATATTGTATATTTCAAGGTTTCATTGATGTGTCATCTACATCCAAGTCCGGACTGGTTCGTTGGCATTGACAGTTTTGACCTGTGTGTACAGGGTAAATGGCTGGATGCAGTCACTCTCGAGGTCGATCCTATGGATGCTGGCACTGATGAAGGATACACTTTCACCGCACCTAACTGGAAATCGGAGCCACAAGAAAAGATTTACAGACTCACTGCACAATATCCTAATAACTCGGCCAATTCATTCTATTATCCGCGCCGCCATAAATTGCCTTACATTGCAACTTTTACTTTATTAAAGGTAAACAGTCCACACACTAGTCAACACTAACTGCTATTTCATTCTTTTGTCCATCTGAGCGCAAAACTCTTGTTTAGTAGTTAGGCAATATGGTCATCATGTCATTATGTATGTTGGAATTATGTTGGAACCATGGAGAATATGTTCTATATAAATAATAATTGGTGTTGCCAAACAACCCATTAGATGGCGGTCAATTTCAGTGATCACTATGTTAAGAAAACAACTACAAATGAAGTATTCTAAAACTTTGTACATCCCTTAAAATTTAAAATTTAAATTTGTATACTCTATGATCACCAGCGCCATCTTTTGGTATCAATTCAAGTCACTCTTGTTGTTCCATCCATTCCATTTTAATTTTAATTCTAATTCTACGAAATGTTATTATGTTTTAAATTTTACATTTTTCAGGAAAAAGAATATGAACTAAGTGAGATCTTTTACCACGAAGACACTGCTAAACTTTCGCCTCAAAAATACGAATATGTTGAAGAGGAAACCAACCTTGTTCATAGAGGGAAAATAGAACCGCCACCAAAATTTGCACTGCGTCCAAACGTGCACAACAAGCCACATTATAAATCCAAATATCCTATCAATGATCCCAAAAAAAATCATCAAAATAGTCCTATTCCTGCCACTTTTAACTCGCCACAGAAGAACACAACAAAAACTACTACGACTCAACATCGAAGACCAAAACTGAGGCGTAAGTTAAACTATTATTAACAAACTATTGACAAAATGTAGAAAATCAGACTTTTCATTTTTTCATTAATTATTCTTTTTGTATATACAGGTGGTCCTCGAAATTGTCGTGTAACTGAATGGTCAGAATGGTCAGAATGCAGCCGTACATGCGGTATTGGTCAGATGAGAAGAACACGGATCGTCGTGAAGCATGCACGACGAGGCGGTCGACCATGTCCTAATTTGGTCATACAGAAATGGTGTGGGAGCGCAAAATGTGTTGGAGTTCCCACCAGATATTTTGAATGGTAACACCTTTCATTGTGACAATTAATTAATTAATTAATTAATAATTAATTATTCACATCTGAGGAAAAGTAAAGTATTCAAATTTCAAAGTATAGTATTTCCAATTATCATACCATAAAATAAAATTGTACGAATCACATTATAACAAAATAGAATTAACCCTCAGACGCCTAACATTTTGGGTCAACGCAAAGACCTATTAGTGGTGTCAATTGAAATGTTTTATATACTCCGAGTTGAAGCGCTTTAGTGCTGTTAACATGGTTACCATGGTTTTACCAACTGACGCTAGGTGTCACCGATTGTAAAAATCAAGACACTCGGTCAAAATGTGATCATTTGAACAGCATGCAAGGTGTTTAATCATTTATTTATAATAATTTTGTTTATTAACTTAATTTTAATTCCAATTAGTGCAATTAATAGCAATTAATATAAAATGTGAACTGAACATGTACCGACTGCTTTGTTTATTCTCTACTTTGCATATAGGTGGCGTTCTATTTTAAAAGCGCTCTCACTAAAGAGAAAAAATACAGTGAAAACAGCAAACGTTTTAAGCTGAGATTTTAAGGGGCTCATATTTTCTCTTTACAATAACTTTTTTTTTATAAGTCTGAAAATTACCAAATAAATTGAGTGTATGTAAAACCACTTTTTGAACAGCTCCAGAAAATTTCAGATTTTTTGAAAAATTTTTTGAAAAAAATTTCTATTCAGAACTATTGCCTGTGTCAATTGTCCCATAGGATAGGCTTCTGAGGGTTAAGAGCGAGAGTATGATCGCGAGCTACTGACAAATAATCAAATTTCAAATGGCAGACATGCTTATAAAAAGTTTCTACTCGACGTTACTTTTACTCGACGTTTTTTATTATACCTGGTACCATAAAACTTATTCAAGTGGTGAATTAAAATATAAAACAATGGTGTAAAATCATATAATTTATTTACTAGGATATGGTCCATAAAATAACTTTTTCTTGTGAGGTACGACCAGTGCACTCGGGAGTGCACTTGCAAAAAACGAACTGAATTACTGATTTAAATCAATTTGGTTTATTATTATTATTTTTTCTAACAGCCCATAATGGCATCCAAAATGTCATCATTAACTTAATCAATCTTAAGGGCAGTTCAGTCATTACTATAAAACATCAAAATTATTCTTATCAATAATAAAAACGCTGCCTGATGGTATTCTTGGGCTGCAGTAATGACAAATTTTTAAAATACCAGTAATACAGTATCCGTCTTCTGTCACCAGATTTTGATTTCATGTCAGTTAGCTCTTTAATATTGCTGAAAATCAAAGCACAATACACAATAATACACAAAAATATATACTCTACTGGTACATCAAAAACTATCGACCTTAGTAGATACAAGGGCCAAGGCAATTCAAAATTCATTCAACCGGTTGCTTCCTTTTGAAGATTGTATATTTTTGACTATGACGGTAAATTACTTTCGACAAGATTTTTGCATTTTGACTGAATGAAATGTTTACAATTAGAATCTTTCCAAAAAGTTTTGACGCTATTCCAAACAAATTTTAAGTGTATGACCAAGCCTAGAATCAGCAAATGAACACTAAGCCTATTGTTGCTGCGACAATTTGTCAAATAATACAATACTCACTCACTCACTCACTCTGTCAACAATAAATCTTGTCGAATGATTTCATCCTATCACTATTATACAAATTGTACTAATAAATAAAATAAATAATTAATAATAGTAAGATACCTTGAGTAATAATAGTGGAACAAACAAATGACGTGTCTAACTAACACTAATGTTTAACAACACCAATTACATAATAGATTTCTACTTACTATTTATTACTAACTTATTTCCATTTACCTACCAATAATGTCTATATGCCAAGCAAAAACTGTACTGCACTAATAAATACTCGAAAATCAAAACGAAAATCAAAATAAGTTGCAAAACATTTTAATTTTTAATGTTGTTGATTTTTATTTTTATTGTTGTTATATTACTTTTTTTCGTATTTTTATGGAAATAAAGTTTATGGTGCTGTAATTTCGTAAAAAAGATTTCTCTGTAATACGCTGCATTGACCAAGTGTCAAAACAGCCCCAACTGTATATAAAACCAAAAATAACCATTATTCTATCTACCTTATGCCTTTCGAGTGTTTACCAGTTTTCTTCGGTAGTATTCATGTGTTCAGTGGTATTCATGAATACCACTGAAGAAGACTCATGAATACTTCATGCATATTCATAAATACCACTGAAAATGACTTCGAAAGGTAGATAGAATAATGAAGCGTAACAAAAGAATATCTAAATTGTCATCATACAAAATTTAAATGAGTGAATAGGCAACGCGTGATCGGTCGGGGAGTTTTCGGGTCGGCTTCACTACAAATCGCGACATGTTTGACGACTGACATATTGCCGAGGCCCGCAACAAATGACTATGACACTCAAAGGAGGACTTCGGACTCGACTTCGGATGTAGAAGTTGATTAATGTTTTGAATTTCGTTCGTACGGCGCTTTTAGCGTGATTGGTCAGATTGACCAATTTCCGTCATTGTGCGCTAATTGCCGATGACGGTCGAAATTTGCATTACATTTTAAATCATCACATACAGTTGGGTGAATCTTTTTTCGGAAAAGACACAGGAAAAATTAACTTTTTAAGATAAAGATTAAATTACTTTTTTTTTAAAGATACGTAATGGATTTTTGTTTACAGCTGATGGAAACTCATATTTTGATGTGCACTCACAGAGCGCAGATACAAACTTATTTGCAGCGGTACATGTGTTGTAGTTTTGAACTAAATATTTTTACAATTTTTAAAAATAATATTTTGAGAATAAATAAATAATATTTTGAGAATAAATAAATAATATTTTGAGAATAAATAAATAATATTTTGAGAATAAATAAATAATATTTTGAGAATAAATAAATAATATTTTGAGAATAAATAAATAATATTTGAGAATAAATAAATAATATTTTGAGAATAAATAAATAATATTTTGAGAATAAATAAATAATATTTTGAGAATAAATAAATAATATTGATAATTGATAATTGATAGGTACGGTAGGTAATTTTTGGGAAAATGATTTTTTTGTTCTTTTTCTGCTACTAGGTCTTTCGGAATTCTGACTATTTAGTACCGTATTTCATGTTTATCATCGAAGTAGTCATTTCAGTTGGTGCATTGGAAAAAGAAAATTCATTTAAACCAGTGCAAATTGCTGTGTTTCACCGGGTAAATTTTATTATACACATTAGCTAGATTCGTAATCTAGAAAATTTGGATTGAAAGGCTTGGTTGACCTGCGAGCTCAGGTAGTTGGCAAAGGTCGATTCGTTAGATTGAACTTGTTAATTACATTGTGTGGCCATCTGGCCAAACCAAAACTACATTAAAATCGCATCAAGTTTCCATCAGAAAACCATTTACATTAACTTTTGCCGTATATATATGGTGTTTTCAAATAAGTTGACATCAGTGTAGTACACAGCACACTCACTACAACTACAGTTTGTGTAGAGCAACAGGTAGAATATTCGTAGTTTCATGATGAAGAGTTTTCCTACTTTTACTTCTATCAATCATGATAGAGTTGTGTGTGACAGGTAGCTGTAAGTTAGGCAAACTCCAAATTATTAATATCGGTATCGTATAATACAATTTTTTATCCGATGTGATTGATGTGAAACAACAAAGGGCCATACCACCAGCGGCTGTTAAATCTCTACAAGGTTGACTTATGATATAATCCTTCGCTGGTGATGGAAATGGCAAATACAATGAATTTGTATTTACCTTTGTATTTATACAAATAAAACTGTTTTGAGCCTTTAAACTTGCAATTCGCAACATTTGCCCATTACAACCAGATTTGACATTGCTGATGACGTTGAGCATCTTTGCTAAATTACAAATTATCTCACTACAGTTGGCGCCTTGCTCAGAAAAAATGGCACAAACAAAGTTTACGTCACACTTCACTCTTTAGCCGATGCCAAAAAGTGGAATGTGCATACTACGACATCACTTTAAATAGACGAAATAATATTGACTTTATGATGTTTCTGGTTTTTAAGTAATTGGATTGAATCGAAATCAGTGAGTTTATCACTGATTTCGATTCAATCCAATAAAATAAAAAAAAAAAAAAAATAACAATTATAAAGTGACCACTGTTGTAGTTTATAAAAACTGATATTGTATAAAAACAGTCAAAATACAGAATGTGGGGAAATTTATTCTGCTTTTTGTTAGAATAAGACACGTTGAGCACTTGTACAAAATTTAGATTAATATTTCAAAATCTGTTAATATTTTGATACAAGTAAATGCCAGAAAATGTTAAGAGAAAGAATAAAAGTTCAATTCCAAAGAAACAAATTTAGTCATAAATAGAAATTCAGTGTAGAAACATTTTGAAAGGAAATTTTTTTGTTTAAGCATATTTTCATCATGAATCTTTTGTAGATTGGCATGCCAAAACTGGCAAATTTATATATGGTTTTCATTTTGGATCAAACATCAACTCATATTTATATCGCAAAGCAAAGCGGAGCAAAGGTGTTTCTATTTTAAATGTTTGGGTCATTCAGCGTAAAATTTCCTGGCATGTAAATACAGTTATTGGGAGAGAAAAAAGAAAAAAAAAGGAAATAAATTGTTTTAAATTTTGAAAAAAGAAAAAATGGATGCTCGATCAATATCGGTCCATTTACATTTTACAAGCAAAAAAAGATAAATAGCTGCCACGGTGCAATCAATTTTCTCGATCGCAGTTTTGATCTGACTCTGACTGCAATTCGGGCCGATAAAGACAAAATATAACAGTCAACAACCCTGTCCAAAGTATATACAAATTTAGAAAGTAAAGTAATAACGTATGACGATGATGAAGTGTTGAGTTGATGGGTTTGAATAACTCATTATTTGGTTGTTAAAATCGTGACGAATTCTGAAAGGGGTAAATAAAAAAGCAAATTAACCGGATTGGCAACATGACCACATGATTGGACCATTTTTCAAACTGCAAACTACAAAAAAACCGTACCAATTTACCATATAATTACAGCAAGAAATAGCCATAAAAATGGTCAAATAAAGTTCTGATAAGATTTTTTGTGTAAAAATAGGAAACATTCACACTAATTCAATCATTTGTTTGTCCATTCATAAATTCATTTATTATTCATTTTTATTGCCAGTGTAAAATAAGCTCTGTGTAAACCTTTATACACGGGGCAAAGATTGAAAGGCCCAATAATTTAGGGGTTTGTAAAGCAGTAAATCGTCAATAAATCGTCCTGTAACGACTGATATTGGATGTTGGGGACTAAGACCAAAATATTTTTCTTTAACCGTCCTTCTGAGTCATTGCGCACATTCACCAGTAGACAGTAACTCATTGCCTGACAAGTAATTGCAATTGGCCGAATGGCCAATAGCTTAGTCAGCTGAGACTTGCGACATTTTTTTACTCAAAATAAGACAAGACAAAAAAACATTAACTAGTTTTGGGTAGGTGTCCCTCCAAAAGTCAGTGACATTTGTGCCTATGTTAGTTTGGTCTAGGTTAAGATTTCTGTGTAGTATATGTGTAAGGAATCAAATAAAACATAATCACCTTCATAATTAACAAGTCCATCGCCGTCTATGTCTGCTTCTCTAATCATATCTTCCACTTCATCATCAGTAAGTTTTTCACCTAAATTCGTCATAACGTGACGTAGTTCGGATGAACTTATAAACCCATCACCATTCTTATCAAACACCCTAAAAACAAACATTCTCAATCCATCATCGAATTACTCCCAATATACTCGTAAATATTCATCACCTGAAAGCTTCGCGCAGCTCTAATTCCGAATCCGAATCCTTCATCTTCTTCGACATCATTTGTAGAAACTCATTAAACTCGATAGTTCCATTTCCTAGAAAAGATATTTTTACTTTTAAATTGCACCTAAGTTTACTCGAATCACTCTACAAGGTAAGTGACTCATCACGTGATTTCCGCGAATAAAACACTGACGTAACGCAACGCAAACGTCTACTAAATTCCAGCCCAATTGCGAACAAATACGACGAAAAATTCATAACTAAACTGGAATTTCGAATCCGCAATTTCTTATTAGATAAGTGATTTTTAACGTACCATCAACATCGACTTCATTGACCATATCTCGCAACTCATTTTCGGTCGGCCGTTGTCCGAGAGATCGCATTACTACGCCTAACTCCAAACAGGTTATGGTGCCGTCCTCATCTTTATCGAACAACATGAACGCCTCTTTGAATTCTTTTGTTTATTTGAAAAATAAAAAATAAATAAATAAATGAAAAATTCAACCAATTATCTAGTTAACTGTTCTTACCCGCAACTTGTTCGTCCGTCAGCCCGTATTCCGACTGCAAAAAAGTTTGTTATTGTATTGTATTGTATTGTATTTCAATTGGAGAAAGCTGAGAAGTATATCTTCGAATGGGAAAGGACAGGAAAGGCCAGTTACAAAGGTCGGGTCTTATCTTGATGACCCACTTACCATGACCACAGAGACCAGATGCTACTCTACTCAACAAGTGCTGGCGTTCAAACGCCCACGCGACAAACTCCAAACTTAAACGAGTCGACTTCTGATTGAAGCGACTGCATCCGCAATGCGCAACAGCGACCAAAAATACACTTCAGCCCCGGCATCCGGCCGGCATCTCCTTCTCAGCTGTGCTTGGGCCGAAAAAAGAATCTTTTTAATCACATGGCTTACTCATGCTTGGTTTGTCTGTTGAACTTACTGCAGCTTTCTTAACTGATCGGGTGCTTGAATGTATTTTTAAACTGATTTTGGGTAAATTCAGCATAGTGCAAGTTGTTTGGGAGCCCTTTGTCATTTTTACTTAGCAGAAGCAAGAAGAGATGTGATGTCGGTTTCACTTTCCATTACATATCAAGCCTTCAGTCCCTTCACTTTGATTAATGTTTTCTGTCAGACCCTGACACAAGACACGATGTATCCACGGCGAATAATATCTTTCATTTTATGATTTATTTCACCTTTAGTCGTGTTTGGTTATTAAGAACATCAAAAATGGACATCACCTATTTGGTCTGTGAGCGTAAAACATAACAAAGTGAGAACTTTATTCTGCACACTACAGCTAAATTAAGTTTGATGCGATGCAGTGAAGCTGCCCCTGAATGCTCGAGCATGGACTATAACAGCAAATCACGTGCCAATGGTTAAAATAGTCATGAGCATACCTAGACTGCTTTCACTTGCTTGCCAACTGTCTGAGCCAAGTCCTCATTCATCATGGTGAAAAGATTTATGTGCTCGCAGATTTATTACTGTTTAATTTACTTTCTTTTATGTCTTTTAATTACAGGTGGAAGAACTAACTAAAGAGCAATCGGCCAGTACGTTGTCTCAAATAATAATAATAATAATAATAATAATAATAATAATAATAATAATATTGATTTGATTTTTGATTTGATTTGCAGTGCTGAAAAAAACATTTGATATGTTTGATAAGGATAAAAAAGGTTTTATTCATACGAGTATGGTTGCCACGATTCTACGTTCGATGGGTCAATCATTCGAAGATAGGGATTTAATGGATCTAATTGATGAAATTGATGCTGATGGTAAGTTATATAAACATTTCAATTAATTCATAGGCTACTTTATGGCATGGCACGGTATGCGATATTGAAATAACAATATTAGGAAGTGGTGAATTAGAGTTCGAGGAGTTCCAACAATTGGCCGCGAGATTTGTTGTAGAAGAGGATTCGGAGGCGATGCAAGAAGAGCTTCGCGGTGCTTTCCGCTTGTACGATAAGGAAGGAAATGGTTATATTAATGTATCAGATTTGCGGCCTATCCCCTGTGTGCCTTGGACGATAAATTGACCGAAGATGAATTAGATGAAATGATTACAGAAATTGATACTGATGGAAGTGGTACTGTCGACTTTGATGGTAAAAAAGAATCTTTTTCTATACATAGTACTTGAACTTACAAACCTATAATATTTGTTGCAAAAAATTGTTTTTCAGAATTTATGGAAATGATGACGGGTGACTAAACGTAAAACAACAATGGCTGTACAATTATTCTTAAATGTATACCTTAAAATAGTAAAGAATAAGATAGTTTAAGCATGAGCTAAAGGCAGCACTGTAGCACTGGAAAAGAAGAATAGATGCCAAAATTGTGACACACTGAGTTTGAGATCCATAATTAAAACCAGCACTGGATTAGAATAAAGATAGAGGCAGAAGAATACCAGGATGATGGTTTAAATATTAAATATTGTTTTATTTAAACACTTGACTTTGGAGATAATAAAAAGTAAAAAAATATTTAATATGGTAATGCATAAATTAAGTTCCAATAAAAATTTGGTATTTTTTCTTACCAGTTATAACTACTGTGTCTCACTTTTGTGTATCATTTTCATGTATTATTATGATCAACAACCAATAGTATAAAATGTAAAAGTGCAGGGTGAAAAGTTGGTTGAAAAGATGTTGGATATAGTACGTAATTGTCACATAAACTCACTAAACCATTTTAATGTTAATTTAATTGTTAATTGCCGACAGGAAAGATTTGAAGAAACATTTTTCAGCTTTTGTTTTTGTTTTTTTTCCTCAAATCTTCAGCATTTTGGATGTCGCCATTTTTAGGTACCATTATCTTTAAAAACCACTTGTTCGTTTCACTAAAACACTAAAGAATGTTGTAATTTTTAAAATTGGCTAATTTATGCAATTTAATGTTCGAGTAAAGCGTAGAACACAAAACGGAATAATAATAAAAAAAAAAAAGTTACCGTATCCGAGATTATAGAGATTGTGGAGTTATCTTTTGGTATATAAACGTCACATTAAAGTCGAGCATTCAAAAATAACTGATAAACCGCAGTTTAATGCAAACTTTTTCCGTAGCCATGTCGAATCCTGAAACTTCTTGCGTTACTTGTATCCATACTTGTTTTTCACATCAAAATGAACGCACAATTTATTGTCCCGCCTGCTACAACTGCGCTTGTGTCAGTACTGTGTGTTCTTCTTCACCGTCAAACTTATCTCACTTCCCAAATCCAATAAATGGTACATATTCGGATACAACTCAATTTCATTCCAGTGGTAAATAATACTTTTAAAAAAAAATATATATATATATACTGTTTATAATTATATGTTTATTTTTAAAGAACAGAATAATTTAAGACAAAATAGATGTCAACGAACAGTGTTTACAAGTTTTCAATTGCTGGAATTAGAACAAGAATTTGCAAATAATGAATACTTGTCTCGAATGCGTCGTGTGGAAATCTCACAACGTCTTAAATTAAGTGAAAGGCAAGTTAAAGTTTGGTTTCAAAACAGAAGAGTGAAGAAGAAAAGGATCAGTAAAAATAAAAATAAAAGTGTAGGCCAGTCATAAATAAAATAAAAATTTATTTTTGTATAATATTTTATTTTATAATAAAATCACTAGTATTTGTATTTAAAATTTTATTATACATTCTATAATGTCTGTAACAAAAAAAAAATCATTTGTAAATGAAAATTTTGTGTAAAATTTTAACAAAGCTACGCAGGAAAGCAAAGGAGCAGCAAAACCATTTTATTTATTCTGAATTTGTCCAATATAATATTTTAAAATAAAAATCAAATTATTGTTTTATAATTAATAAAATAAAATAAAATAAAAAAACTGCAATTAAAAAAAGACAAAATAAAATAAAGTATAATAGTAAGATTTTTTTTTACAGTATTTCTTCTGATAGTCAGTCAAGCACACACACTCAGTTTACACTATAATAATTTTTTTACTTTAAAAATACTTTTTAAAAACATCTGTGAAGTATTTTCACAGCTGTTTCGAAAATGTGATGTAAAGGTACTTTTAAGTTGTTGAATTGTTGACAATATTCTAACGACTAGGAAACTCCCTGCAAAACCCAAACTCAAACATATGCTCGTTTGATCAATCACAAAGAATAAAATGTTGTTAATAGCAAACTTGTGTATACCATATGACTCAATTCAAGAGTCTCTTGACATTATCAGATAGAAATCACCTGCTAGAAACTTTTTTACGTATTTATTAAACCATAAAACACATGTGGTTGAAAATCCCTTCAATTTTCCCCACATGGGCCTACATCTTGCACTCGTACTCAATGAAACACTTGTTTCAATATCAGTAAACTTTAGTAATTGAATTACTAGCATAATATATAATAAAATTTAAGATATAAGAAAAAATGTATAGTAAAATAAATAACACTAAAAAGACTATTTCTACACAATTGCCCTGGAAATTAATCCGGATCAATGTGGAGCGTGCACATAAAATTTATTCTTCGAATTGGATATTTCTTAGACTATGTACTACAAATCTACAATACTGATCATGACAAATATTCCGATTTCCATAAAAAAATCAACTTTATCCATCTATTTTCGAGACATTTCATTGTGTTTGTCAAACAGTACATCTAACTGTTGTAACCTAGTAGCAACTTCTTGAAGCACTGGTACATTCTGCAAAATCTCGTTTCGAGCAATTAGTAATTTGTATTCCCTCCCACTTAATTTCTGTGAAACTTCAACAGCTTTGGCAAAATAACTGCTAGCTTTCTTTACATTTGACACAATTTTCGGCTTCTCTTTTGAATCTGTTAAGCTGTAAGTATCTTCAATAAGTGCCTCAGTAATTTTCAATAAATAAAACAAGCAGTCATAGTTACAATCGTCACCTTCGACCTCTTTTGTAAGTTCATAACACTTAAACCAAAAGATCATTGCTTTTTTATGTTTGCCAATTTGTGAGTGACAATCAGCAAGTTTTTCATTAATTTCAATCAATAAATCATTTGCTCTGTACAAATTCTCTTGACCCAGTGCTAATGCTTCCATGTATTTACTTTTAGCCTTTAAAACTGTCTGTTCGTTCATTTCATTTTCATCCAAATAAGAATAACCAGCAGTCAGAAGAGCTTTTATCTGATTCACACTTTCACACTGCACTGCAATTTTAGAATTTGAGCCATTGCACTTCAAGCAATAATTGCTTTGATCATAATTCACCATAACAGCACCGACTTTACAGTCTGTACACAAGAACGCTCTTCCTAAATTTTCCCACTTATTAAAACAAGCTTTACACTCACATTTAAAGTAAAAACACTTGACCAACACTTCAAGTCTGTCTTTATAAGTCATTTTCTGATATTGAGGCCCGTAGCAAAAGGAAATTTCTTCTCCTTTTTGAATATTTCCAACAGCTTTCAACGCCATCTGAGAAGCATGGAATAAAACATAAACTTGGTTATAACATGAATGATTCAACAAACTCATAGTGGGATAAACAGCCATTGCTATAGGTTTAACATTGGCATTAAATGTTTGATACCCCACAGCTCTTTCACATTCATCAAATAAAACTGCAATTGTGTTGCAGTTAAACTGGAAAACATGCTGCAATATCAAAGCAGCAAGTTCCTCTACTCTATCCTCATCAATAATTTCCATTCTTTTTCCCATACATGCAAGAAAAACAGCTCCTGTTGCCAAAGCTGCAACAACATTTGGTTGGTACTTATCAGCATGATCCACAAGGGATAAAACTGACTTATAATCCCCATAATATGGTTTGCTTGTGCTTTCATTTGTTGCAATCTTTTTTTCGGTGCATTGCCGCAAAGCAATATCAACAGTGGAAATCAAGACGGCTCTTAAAGCCAAAGTCCCTAATGACAAATATTTTAAAATGTGAAATAACTTGCATTCGTGTTTATGATACTGATTCCACGCTGTCTGTAAACATTGTTTCGAACAAAATCGAATTTCTGAGCAATTTTTGCACGAAACAAATCGAGTGTAAACTAAATGTTTGAGACAGTGGCCACAAAACATTTTGTAGTAAGATGGTTTGAGCCACTGCACATACGGTTTCTCTACAAACAAAACTTCAGAGGGTTGGATATCTCTGGTCGCTTCTATGAAACGTCCTTTAGCAGGTGAAAAATTCATCCGTGTTGAACTGCTTGCATTTGGCATGATGTCATTACGTTCAGAAATGGTGGTGTTTAAAGTTCTTTTAGCGGTATTTACACTTTTGCTTTGCGACTTGAAAGATATTTTTAAAATTTTTCCTTTAAGATGATTCCTGAATCTTTTGCTTCCAATGACTGTTTGAGGTCTTGCAGATTTTCGGCTATCGACTTGGGCGTATGAATCAAGTCAAAACATTGTAATAGTCTGTCTGTGAGATTATGAATCCGTTCAATTGGGTAGTTAAGTATTATGGCTTCTTCGATGTCTTCGAGGGTCTCTCTGTATTGACTTAAGTGCATAAATACGGCTGAACGGTTAGCGAAGTTCAGAGATAATTCATTTTCGTCTTCGTTTTTTGGATACGGAGCCAAGTCTATTGCCTGCAAATATAAAACGAATTTATTAAACTTTATTATTTATTTTTTAAACGTTAGCTTCTTATAAGGGCATATAATTAAACTCTCATCTGGTTCATCTCACACCACACTAAAAAAAATAAAATAAAAAAAGTAAAAAGAAAAATCCTAAAAATAAAAATAAATAATAAAAATAATTTATCTCTTCAGATTTTTTTATTTAAATGAAATATGAAAACTAATAAAATTAGTAAAATTATCAACTCACTTGATTGTACTTATCCAAGGCCTCTTGAAATTTCCCTTGTGAATAATACTTGTTACCTAAAGTTCTCAATTGAATAGATTTCTCTTTTTCTTTTCCGCTTTGACTTTGAGCGTTAGAAAACTCATTGACAAAAATATTGGCCAATTTTTTAAACGATTCGTTTTGAAAAATCAAATGAACTCTTTCGGTATTGTTTTTAGTCTCTCGCATCCGTGACAAAACTCGCAGTTTTTCCTCTTTCTCATTGAACGCTGTTTCGAATAAAGTTTCACTGAACTTTTCAAACAAGCACCATTCCGAATCCAGGCTCTCATCGATGTAGGAACTGCTTGAATCGTTCTTTATCGCATCGATTTGCTGTTTTATGAAATTAAAAACGTTGGCAGCATCCATTTTGCAGATAGATTTTCTCCACTGTTGCGATCACAAACTCTTCGTCCAATTTTAGAAGCTTAAAATAAACTGCATGTCGACAGACCCTATTTACTTGCACCAAGGGGAAGAAAGAACATGTTTAAAATAGAACTACGTTATTATTACAGTACTACAAAAAGGATGCCAAAAATGGTGTAGTCTGATAAGACATTGATACTGAATAAAGAAAACTATTTTAAAATGTGATTAAATGATTAAAATTTCACAAAATCTTATTAAACACATCTGTGAATAATAAAGTAGAAGGTGTAATTGAAACAATCCAATGATGGCCTCAAATTTGACCCCCAACATTGAAAATAAATTGATTTTCAAGAAATGCATATGCATTCCAGTTATTTTAGTACAGTACTATAGAATAATGGCAAACACATGTGTTTTACATTGTAACCAAAAAAAAAAAAAAATCTTGTTAGGTACTACGAGTACAGTTTAAATTATATTTTATTTTATTTGATTATAAATATACTGGTAAAATATAAAATACTTATATTTTCTTCCTGTTTTGCATACAAAACTAAAAAAAAAATTGCCATACATAACAGGTTTGTATTTTATTTGTTGTGTGCACGCAAATATTAGTGGTGGTGGTGTAGTACTTTACAAAGTTTGGTATCTAGGTGGTGGTGTGGTCTAACAGGATTATACATGACGCTTTGCGTACAACAGTGCTATTTATAAAGTAAAACCTCTTCTTTTAACACAATTCTCCGTTTAAAACGTTGTGATTTCGTTTTTCTTTTATATTTTGCTTTAACAAGTTTCTTTCCATAAACAACGAACTCAGCAAGAAGGCAAATGAAAGAAATTAAAATTCCACTACTCAATACTACAAATGCCCCTTGCATATCACCTAATCTTAAATTATGAAGTGCCTCCATTCCACTATCATACTTAGGTTTACAAACGTCAAGACTGGTCCCCAGGGTTTCTCTAGTCCAATAATCAATAAGTCCACTTTCAATCAAATGATTAAGTCTGCAATGAAACATAGATTACCCTTAAATTGCTGCGGTTTAAATTAAAGCAAAATAAATTATTATACGCTCACATTGTGTTTATTGATGTTAAGTATGTGCAATTCTGAGGTGTAATAAAACTGTACCATTGTATGAAAAGATGTTCAGAGCTGATGTAATATGGACAATGTCCATTCACTTTTACTTCTTGTATGCGAATGTTTTTAAAAATCATTTCGTCAGATATAAGAGCGTACTTTCCTTTTCTAAGTAATTTCACTGCCATTGATATATTTCCAGGCATGAGATCAGGTTTATTTTGATATTTATTTCTTATTTCGGTGTAAGGTGATAATTCATTCCTCTGAAATATTTTTAATCTTCGATTATGGTACAAAAAAATATGGTACTATGTCAAATATTAAATAAATATAATGACCATCCAACACTTCTTTTTCATATTCAATTGTGTACCAACTACATAGTCAATAGACCGTCCTTAATTTTTGTTTTAGATTGGGGCTTTTTTTTTGTCTCGAGCGCCCTTGCCCCGTGGGATCTGTGAGAACCGCTGGTACGCCACTGAACACATTAAAACTATTTTTATGTAAAAACTACTATTAACGCAACATCCTGTATATGGATGCAAGTCAGTTTTAAAATGTTTACTAAAATATTTGAATAAATTCATCAAAAACAAAAGCAATGCAGTATATTAGCTCACACTGATGCTTTTGTTTTAATAAGTGGTACGCGAAAGTGAATACATACTTCAATAAAAGCTCTGGTGGCAGAAGACGGAAATACACCCCAAGACATACCGGGAGATTTTACAAGATCGTAAAAATTATCAATTGGTGGTGAAAGAGTTTGTTCCGACATTAAAGCCAATAAGACACCGGAGTACATGGCAACCAAAATCATCATCATTATTGTCCAAAATAAAACTAGCAATCTCGGAACTGAGCCTTTGAATGGTTTTATACCTAAACGTGTCCAATAATTATTAATACTGCTGTCTGTAACATAAAAATGAACTTAAAAAGTTTACGACTTCAGATATTTTAAAACTGAATAATTTTCGCTGTCCCTAAAGTCTTCAGAACACACTTAAAAAAATTATTTTGTATCTCAAACAGCTTATTTGAGCTTGGTGAGGGACATTGTCAGCCACTACTGGCAGAGCACTGTTTCTGACGTCACAGTTGGTATTCCCCATGTTAAATACATACGGTTTACGTAACAATCGTGCAAATTCTCGATTTGGTCTCGCTTTTATCTCTCGCTTTTTCATATTGTCATTTGCGCGTTTTCACAACTTCAACATTGGGTTTTAAACCGTTAATACTTTTCAAAAAATCTCTGAAAAATTATTTAAGGGTTTTAAATCATGCTTGATTCAATGAACCAATAAAAACTGTGATATCGTAAACTCTTTACGGTAAAGTACCATAAACCTTTAAATAAGACCTTTAAATAGAGCCATGCAAACCGAAATCCATACATAATTGTATATGCTGCTTTGTTCTGTAGATGGTAATTTTGAATCCAATTTCTTGCGAATATTTTCCACAAGTTTCATAATGGGACCAAAGATTGCAACTGCCACGAGTAAAAGCACCCAAACCTAGAAAACAAACTAAATCATAAAACAAAATAAGTTTCATTAAACCGACTTAAACTTTATTATACTTCTGGTTCGAAAACTTGAATGATTGCAAACATTCTATTCGTCTTAATCCGAGAAGGCGACATAATTGAACATTTATCAAACATGAAAGGCACACTAAAGTCCACAGCATTGTACCGTTCGTACGTCATGGAAACGGTATCCATCCCAAGATCAAACCCCTTTACATAATAGAATAAAAAAAAATTTTCGAAATTGTCATCCGGTTCGGTACCGGTAGGCCGAGAAAGGGTACTTACGCCTTCGTATACAGATTTGACAACACCTTCAGTCCATGTGCCATTAACTATTCGCCCACCGGATCTAACTATGGTTATGTCATAAGTGAAATTGAGAGCCAGAGCTAACACTTTGAGAATTTCGAATGAAACTCCTTCGTAGTTGTTTTTTCCGTCAAATGAAAAAAAGGATGAAACTAAAATAAAAAGAAAAGAAAAATAACCGAGTACCATAATACAGTTTTAAAACAACGAGTTACATCTACAGCTGCAATTTTTAGAGTTGCGTTTTGTAGGTTGTGCAGCATGTTTGGAATCCTCAACACAGAGTGATCGATGTTTGTGTGCGCGTGAATTTTATCACATAGAAAAAAAAATAAAAATGACAATGACACATTGGAAATCAATAAAGTTAATTCATAATTCAGGAATAAAAGGTGTCTAATAGATAAAAGTATATTTATTACCGTACAATTACTGCGTTCCTCTTTTTGATAGTTGATTGATGACAATTTTCATGCGTTCAATTAGCATGTCGATTGATTTTTCAAGTGTTATTAGGACCTGCACTAAAAACATAAATTTAATTCAATTACTGACAGTGATATAACAAAAAATTAGTGAAACAAAAAAATGTATTTTTAATCGATGTATTTTACTGAGTTAAATAACTTTTTGGATAAATTACATCACAATTTTTGATATTTTTTCGACAAAATTAATGAAATTTTGACGAATTTACAAGTATTATATAAATAGACAATAGTCATAATTCAATATCCTGCGCAGTGAAAGTTGCGTTAGTGGCTGGTAAACCACCGAAATCTGACCATCGTAGATTAAACCCGTTTTGATATTTCTGTAAAAACAACTGCAAAAGTCAAATTCGAACATTTAACTTTATTTCAGTCTACATTGTAATTCTTATTAGGCAGTTTAGGTACGGTATTATCGATTGGATTTAGCGACACGCTCGAGCTCGTCTTTCTTTTTAATTGCATAGCTATTCGAGGAGCCCTAAAAACAAAATTCAAATAAAAAAATAATTCTTCTCATACTTTTTAAAATAAAATTACCTTGGCCGCATTGATTAACTCGTCAGCTAAACACTCGGCGATCGTTTTAATGTTACGGAAAGCCGCTTCTCGAGCTCCGGTACAAAGCAACCAATTAGCCTGGTTGACGCGGCGCAACGGCGACACATCCACAGCTTGTCTTCGAACTGTTCCGGCGCGCCCGATGCGAGTAGAATCTTCACGAGGTCCGCTGTTGATTATAGCGTTGACCAACACTTGCAAAGGATTCTAAAAATGACCAAAATTCGATCAATTCAACTCAACTCTTGTTCAAATTTACTTAGAAGCGAATAATTCACCTCCCCGGTCAAAAGATGGATTATTTCGAAGCAGTGTTTTACGATTCGAACAGCCAGGAGTTTTTTGCCGTTATTACGGCCGTGCATCATTAGGGAATTCGTCAGACGTTCCACAATTGGGCATTGTGCTTTGCGGAATCGTTTAGCGGCGTAACGACCTGCAGAATGCGGCACGTATTTTGCGTGTTTTTCTTTCACGGCGATGTAATCCTAAATTAGAGAAAAATATTAAATGGATGCTTCATTTTTAGTTTTTTAATTGAAAATTTTACCGTTAACGAAATATCGCTGACTTGGACATCGTCGGTGCTCCAACGACCGAATAACTTGATTTCTGGCAAATCAGGATTTATTGCTACTACAGCCGGCTCATCCCAATTTTCACCCATTTTGTTTCTAGAATTGAATTAAGTATTAAATTTATAATTATAGGGTCATCCTTTTATTTTATTTTATTTTTTTTAAAAAAAAATCTTTTAAGACAGAATACTCGCCTTTCCGAAGCAACGTGCTCGACGCGAGAGAAATGGCTTCCAAATATAGCCTGGAACTCAATGGATTACATTAAAATTAAAATTACAAAAAAAATACATTGTTTTGTAGGGTAACAAATATTTTATTGGAAAATAATTTTTATCATATTTCAAAATATATGAAAATTAAACTAACAAAAAAAATTGCATAAGAAATTAGAGACCCTCTAATTCGAGGTTTATGATTACATCTCGAAACTGTAATTAATTTTTTTTAAAAGTGTTTATTGTTTATTATTACATTTGGTACAAAAATTGAAACATTCATTTTCATTACTACATTTGGTACAAAAATTGCATTTTCCATCGAGATTACATGGAAGCTGCGCACAAAGTCCCTCTAGTGTCAAAGAAGAGAACTATACACATTAAAAGATGATCTCGTATTTTATACAATTTCATATGCACTTGAGCATCTCTGACAATATACATATAGGACATTTTCATATTAAAACATATTACATTATTACCAATAAAAAATGTTTAAAGTTATTGTAAATAAAATTTGTGGGTACCGTCTCAGATGATAATGAATTTTGCAATTTGTAGGAGAAGCGATTTCAGTTTTAATATATTTGTAGCTCAAACATTACCGTAGATAATCTTGAGTACCTGTCTGAGTATGTCTCCACAAAATCATTGACAAATGATTAATTCCATGAAATGTAATGGAATTTATTACGTAACTACGGTATCGAATTACTAATTTCCATTGTTTAAATCATTGCAGTGAAACGGATATCACGATATATGGTAATTACATTAATTTAAAATCGATAGCACTCAAAGAAAAATTAAAGGAGGATTTTAAAAGGTAAGATCAACATCCTGTAATTGTTTTGCCCTCTTTTCCTTTCGTATTACTAACTTCTCTCCCCTCGAGGAAATCATTGTCTCAGTCACAGCTTCGAATGAGAGTTTCTCGTTCTAGACACAAGACAGAACTAGCAAAAATCAAAACTCTTTTCTCGATTTATGTTTGATTTGGACAAATACGATAATCTCAGTTAACGAGTCACAGAAATAACATAAAACTGAATTCTGAGTCTGAGTCTGAGTCTGGCATTCACAACTTAATCAATCAGGTGGGAACATTTGTTTTAGGTTTAGTCAGTATAGGTTCGGTGTAATTAAGGTAAGATTTAAAAAAAAAAAAAATTAATATTTTATTCCTAGTTCCTGCTTGTTAGTCGTTAATTAATCAGAATAAAATAAGCGATTCCAATTTTTTTTAGTGACCTTGACCAGAGTTAAGTTAATAATTTGAAGGCCAAGTTTAATGTTTTTTAATTTTTTTCCTTTTTTGCGCATTAACACAACATTTGCAAGTAAATGGTAAATTAATGCTGTATCATGGGTAAGATGAGGGATTCAAGAATTGGAACAAGATTTATAAATTTCTTGAGTTAATTTTGTAATGCGATGATCTATCTCCACGAAGGAGTGATACTGGATGGGATTTTAGAGGATACCTGGTTTTGAATAATTTGAAATTTTTTCGGCTTTAGCCTAGTAACTTATGAACAGGAACACACGACAGGATTACTCACAGGATTGAAGATTCCCATTTTAGAACAATTTGTTGAAAATTAGTACCGGTCGCTTTATTACTCTAAAAAGTATCGATTTAATTTCTGATTTGTTTTTAGAAGCTAATAACATTGAGAGCAGAGCAGCCAGAATGATTTTACTACTTTTGTCGAACCTTCTTTTTGCTATTGCAATAGCGGAAAATTCTGACCATTCGCAACTTGAAAGAACACGAAGGGATGTAGATTGGTCTCTTCCGGCAAATGCTCCTAGAGGCCGCAGTGCACCTAGGGCTAGTGGTAAATCATTTTTTATTTTATTTTATGTAAAATGTATGGCAATATATATTTATATTTCGAAATATATGATCATGCATTTTAATACATTTTGAAATGTATATATATATTTTTTAATACATTTTTCAATACATTTTTGAAACACTCGCTTTCAGCATTAAAAAATGCATACACAAATATTGTACATTTTAAAATTAGACAAACACGTTTGAGCACACGTTTGAAATTTGGCAACCTGTTATGCTGGATTCTCACTTGCGGTAAAATCGCGCGATTTTATTGCGTTTTGCGGTTTTTTAAAACTTATTTTGCCTCAAAATTGCGATATTTTTGAAATTGAAAATTTTTCTAGGTTTCAACATGCAGCAAAAACACTAAAATACCTAGAAAAATTTTCAATTTTAAAAATGGTGCAATTTTGACGAAAGTTTTCCGCGCGGAATTCGCGCGATAAAGCGGAAAAATCGCAAGTGAGAACCCAGCTTTTCATTGGCTTGAGGCAATGTTGGATAATCATCCACCAAGCACAATGGAAGTGCAGCAACAGCAAGCACCAAAACAAAGAAAGGAACTTGGGTAAATTTACAAACCTTTAATGCCTGTATCCTCCCAGGATGACAGTTAAAGAGAGAAAGTAACAAATTATACCAAAATCCTTCAAATCCTTCAAACCTAAAACAAAAAACGAAACCCAGAATGGGCATCCGAAAAATATATACACATACATATATCCACTATATTACAGGACTTACACCAAATATACATGTAAAAAATATAAAAACCAACATGATTTAACTACAGTTACAGCAGAATGAAGAACAAAGAATAAATATCTACCACACGTCGGTCAAAAACATCCAAATTTTCGGGTGAAAAACCTTCAAACTGAAACCCAAACCCATAATAGATGTGGATTCTGTTAAAGAAAGAGAAAATCCGCTTCGTCACTAATATCTAAAACATAACAGACAACACGGAAAAGCTAAAACATGAATACGGCTAAAGCATAAATGTAAATGACCAATCAAGTGGAGTATAATGTACTTTACATTTTTTAATACATGGCTCGTCCCAATTTCAATTACAATATACTGTAATTCACAATTTGTGGCATATAGAATGTCAGTATCCCAAGTCTACAGCTACTTTATATACCTGGGTTCTGTCTTGTATTTAAGACCTGTTGAACATTGCCATGGCTGATTGGGACAACTGGACAAATGGCCATGTGGAATGAGTTATTATTATCATGTTTTGTTTCTAATGGTATTTGACAGGTGCGATTGCATTTAATCGAGGAAATTCTTGTCCATCAGACAATCCTTGCACAAGTTTAATGAGTTGCAATGCTTTTGCTTCTCGAGCTACTGATCGCTCCCCAGAAAATGCAGATTTCATTCGAAGCGTCACTTGTGGTTTTAAAGGACGTGCACCCATGGTTTGTTGTCCATCCGGTTCTACTGTAGGTACTACTCGAATTGACAAAACCCAACCACCAGTTTTGCAGACTCCTAAGAGTACTACGGAAGGTTTGTTTGTTTGTTTGTTTGTTTGTTTGCTTGTTTTTTTGCTTGTTAATTTCATTTGTCTGCAAATCTATTTAATCGAATTGTACAAATATTGTACAAAATTAATACAATGAATGGTATATTGCAGAGACCTGTGGGCTCGGTGGTTTTTCTTTGGTCAGAGTAGTAGGAGGCACCCCCGCCACTCTGGGAGACTGGCCTTGGGCAGTAAGTGGTTTTTAAGTTCCAATTTATAAATTTCAATTTTAATTTTATTAAATATTTGTATCTATTTCAGGTTGCCATTTATGTTGACGATCATTTTAGCTGTGGTGGGACACTCATCAATCATAATTTTATTTTAACAGCCGCTCATTGTGTAATTAGTGCTTCGCACGGTGGAAACCAGTTGAGTAACGGCACAAACACGGAAAAAGTTGAACTTTAAGACAGACATAATAGCACTGCTTCCTATTTTCAGAATTCCCACGTCTTCATACTCGATCCGATTGGGTGATTTAGATTTAGAGAGCGACGATGACGGCGGAACACCGATAACTCTTCGGTTGAAAAAAGCTATGGCGCACCCCAATTTTTTGTTAAGTAATTTTCACAATGACATTGCGGTAATGCAACTCGAAAGATCGGTCGAATACAATGAATTTATACGTCCGGCTTGTCTACCGACAAAAGACGAAGTGGACGTAACGTTTGCGAATATGGGTGCCATACTTCTTGGGTGGGGAACAACAGGATTCGGTAGGTATCATTAGGTATCATTATAATAAGTAATACGTAATAATAAATAAATAAATAAATAAAATTACTCACATAATGTGATCTATAAGCAAAAAATCGAGGCACCTATTAGTTATTATAACTATGATGACATTACCTACGGTATCAGTTCTGCAATTGTAATTTTGAATGAAAATTTAACATTTTTCTAGAAAAAGCTGCTTCGCCTTATCTTCAATACGTGCCACTTCCTATTCAGCCTTTAGCAGTATGTGAGAAAGCATTTCAAAAATATAATGCCACCCATCCAATCATTCCATCGCAACTTTGTGGAGGACTTTTAACCGGCCGAAAAGATGCTTGCCAGGTTGGATTCAATTTTTTTCATCCTATTACATAGAATTAAATTTATGACAAGCTATACATCACAAAATTAAAAAGATTAATAAAAAATTAATGTAGTTTAATTTAATGGAATTTATGATTTAACTTTGTGAAAACTTGTCTTAAGTTACTGGAAATAAGTACCGTACCTAATTTGTGTTTTTTAGGGTGACTCGGGAGGACCTTTGGTACTGTCAGATCCACATATAAAAGGCTCGCCTTGGACTTTAGTTGGAATTGTTTCGTACGGCTTTAAATGCGCCGAAGTTGGCTTTCCCGGAATCTATACGAGAGTTACAGCTTTTCTTGATTGGATAGAAGCAAATACGCAATTGTAATACGTCGTCGCTATGAAATAAAAGAATGTACTTGAAATATTTGTTTTTTGTTACCTACTATTAAACCCTCATCGACTACACAACGAGAATAAAACAAGAAAACCTATGCAAAACATCAGCCTGGATCAACCTGGATCGACCCGAAGCGCTTGAAGAAAGTTCTTACCGGCCGGAATAATTCTCAGCTCAGCTGAGCCTACAGCTGGCCTACATTGGAAGATTGATGAGCACATTCAGAATGCTCAAATCAATTTAATTACAATAATTATAAATCCCTCCAAGGTGCGCCGACTGCCGTATATTTTATGTAACAGCTAACTCGTCCCGGATGTTTTATTGATAATCTTTTTATGGATTCGTATTTAATATTTAAAGAACTACACTACTTAAGTCTGCATCCTTCACACCGTATCCTTTTTGTCATGTAATTACGGCATTGCATCCTGCATTTGGTAATTCACAGTTGTACTTTGTTTTTAAACTGAAAAACGTAGGCAAATATCCGTTTTGTTATTTTTTTAAAATGATGAGTTAAAATTACACTTTAAACACATTTTAACGCGAGAATTTCCATCTTTATTGTTGTATTTTTAAAATTAAAAATTATTTCAACACGGTGTTTCAAGGAGAAGTTAAATTATATTTTTCGTTCATTTCAGCAATGCTAAACTAGCAAAAGGTATTTAATCAAAAAAAAAATAATAATCCTATCTCATGTCCTATGCCTAGGCGAGAACCGATCCGAGAAGATAAATTATGCAATAAATAAAAACAAAGCCCAACTTATTTACTTACTAGTCGGCTCGTAATTGTATTTAGATCTTCCAGTTGCCAGATACCAACTTGATAGAACTTACATGTGTTTGTACGTGGTGATGGCGGCTTAGAGACGACTTGCCTGGGTTGGCGAGTTCAATTGTTTCTCCATCTCGTATTCGCTTGTTGCTACTAACCGTGTAACAACGTGTAATAGTATTAGCTAAAACGCTTGTTTGCCCGATCGTGAATTAAGATTGCCTGATGTTGATTTTCATAGTGGAGTAAAATAATGCTTGCGCTTTCACACCATACAAATATAATGATGAAAGCCATGATAATCGCTTCTTTTAAAGCGCTGAGAAAACAAAGCAATTGTTATTTTCTTCTTGACAGTTGTTGCTAATTTCACGGACAAAACAAAACAAACAAAAGATAATAACAATTGTCAGCCAACAATCAACATCAATGATCTCACCCAAGGTAACTTAAATCATCATCACACCAAAGACCAAATAGGAAAAAACTATATGACCGACGATGAGAAGAATGAATATATCTATTAAATAGATTTTAATAAAAAATAATTTTTTTTTTCTTTTACTAGTTTTTCTTTTTGTCTTGGCTTTTATGTCTTTTATGTTTTATTCTATTTTATTTTTTTCAACCTTAGCCACTGCCACTTAAAAATGTCAATTGTGTACCTAAATAAGGACTTGCAGAAAATAATTATTACCTTATAGTTATAAGACTGTCCTATAAAAATTTCGTGAATTTTTGTCCTATATTCGACTGGAACGCGAGTGTCTTCAATTCCTTGTATGTGAAAAACTATTATCCCAGTTTTGGCCCGAGATAGGTACATAAACTGATAACAAGTTTAAATGATCAAAATCTAGGCTTTAAATTAAAAGATAAAAGATAAAAAGTATTCCTAAAAAAACAGACAGAGACAGCTGCTTAAAAAAACAATTTACTTGAATAATTATACCAACTCAGTTTGTTTCGATCGTTTTCAATTTCCTCTTTCGCTTGTTTTATGTTTTTCTCAGCTCATCTAACGCGAGAAATCTAAGTCTATACGTATGTTTTCTTAGTTTATCGCAAAGACGAAAATAAAGAACATCTTACGCTTAGACAGTAATTAATCTTGTACTGGAACCGTACATCAAAATACCTATATCATTATTTTTGCTCTTGTTATTTTCCCTATGTACGTGTTCACAGTTTTTTCCTTATAAAAATATAATGAAAAATGCGAATGAGTAAGAAAACCTCTGTAAACCAAAGCTTCTGCACGGTTTACACTATGACTGAAAACACGATTCAAACTAAAAACTGAAAAATTAAACTACTAAACTAAAAATTATATTTTAAGTTTAGATATTTGCTGCCACAGACGAAAAAGTTCATTTTAAGCAGCTAAACATAGCTAAACAAGAATTAATAACTTTTCAGTTTAGCAGTTATTAATATCAAAGTCAATTTGACTCATTTCGTTCATTATTAACGTCAAATTAGAAAAACAAAAACAAAAAAAACCGTATATAAAAAAACTGTGGTATAGACTTCTTAAATTTTCCGTTACACGAACATAAAACTGGATTACGATATGCAAACTCTAGACTTAACGAAAAAATATATTTCATAAAAAATAAATTACATTCCATGAGGTTATGCTCACATCATTCGCACACATTTCTCGTAATTATACATCAACTTAATTTTTTGTCAGACATAAAAAATCCAAAACAAAATTATCCTTTAAAGCATGACCTCATTTCCAAAAATACTAAACAAATAAAAAAAAAACAGTTTGAATAATAGTTATAACTATAAATATAATTTTGCTAATTTTCCATTTACTTAGAATTCGAAACAAATTATGAGACCCAACTGAGAGCAGGAACTGAGGTTAAACTAATATAGGCATCAGATGGCACGTGCCAGCTGTCAATTGTCTCAGCCATGAGCCCATGACCCATTTGACTGACCTACACCATAGAATAAACAAACTCGTCGTGACTCGTGAGTAGTCTCTCTCTCTCTCTCGCTCACGCGTGGGTCAGGTCATAACCCTTTCTTAATTTCTTTCCGTGATCATGCGATCATGCGATCTATCTAGGTGCGGCCAACGTTCAGTGGGTCGTGGCGCTGGCACTAGCTCTTCGCTTCCGTCTCTCCCTCTGATTTTTATTTTTCGCAAACAAACGTTACCAACAGGTGCCCGCTCCCGCCCTTTTTTGCCCCCGAGTGCCGTTGCCCCACCAATGCCTGCAGGTGTTTACTCAACCCTTCCGGCTCGGCGAGTCATTTACAATGACGTCATTACACGGACTACTCGAGCCTAAAGGTGCCGCCACACAAGACAGTCTTAGCTCGGTACCGCATGGAATGTTCGATTTTGGCAACTGGATCGGGTAAGTGAGTGGAAATATTCAAGATTTTTTTTTTTACTTTTTTCAATTTGTTCGTTTTGAGGCAATCAGATACGCAAACTACGTGTAAACATTGGATGATAAATATAAATAATCAAAACAGATAAGGTGTTGTTTGAGTAAACACGGATTCGAGTTGTTCTTTTTTTACAAGTAGATTATGTCTACGAGTTATAAAAGTTATTTCGTTGGTGGTGGTCCGAAAAACTGAATGAATACTTTTAACGAAGGTAATATTCTCAATATAATTTATTACAAGTAGATGAGCAGACAAAAAACCACGCACCTCAGACTTTTTATTAGTTGTTTTTACACTTTTATGCGATTTCAATTACAGATACTTCCAGCTTGGTTACACATTTTAAAAACAAATTAATTATAATAAAAAAATAAATAAAAAAAATATAAAAATTTCAATGAAATAATTTTTTAAAAAAATATTACAATGTTATGTACATTCAATTTTAACGTATTTTACATTTACTCTGTAAAACACATCTAAATTGAATTTAAACAGTTTAAATCTGTCTTTGACCTTTCCCTCGTGTTAGATTAAGTGTGAAAACAATAGATGAGAGAATTCACTTTAATCCAAAACGTGTTGTGTTTTTATTTTCTTTTCCTTCATGAGAAATAAGACGCACCAATGATTCGAAAATGTGTGGGCGACCACGTATGACCCTCTTAACACGCCAGGTGTGCCGTACTCGATTGCACACAAATATTCGCTTCTTGTTAGCCTTGAGCATGTGAACCACGTGCTTCAATCTCAAACTTATTTGCAGTCATAGCCATTAAGCCCAGTTTACATTTACTTTCCGTTGCCACGGGCAACTAACGTAAACACTCGATTCTATCTGTGTCCAATGTCCATGAATGAACAAAATCGCCATCAATCATTTAAATCCGACCTTCCCCATTCAATTGTAAACAAAACATTTCTTTTTTTTACTTATTCATTCTCTTTAACATTTGCCGTTTATTTCTCTCTCTTGCAGGTGAGGAAATGAAGATGGAGATCCCCGTGTGGGTTGGTGGACTTCAAAAGTGGGTGACCGGAGTGGACAAAACAACAACATGCATCGACGTTACCAAAGCCCTCGTCAGAGCTAATGCCAAAGGTTGAGTAGAAAATTACATTTTATACTATAAAAACTAGTCGAAATGATTTTACATTGATTTCAGAATTTAATTACTAGAGGCAAAATTGCAATTTTTTTTTTTATTTTTATTTTTATTTGCTGTCTATTATTAAATTTTAAGTACAAAATTAAACGAGGAAAGCATTTCCGTAATTATTGTAATATGTAATTAGCTTTTGCATCTGATAAGTAATAATGCAACAAAAAATTTGTTTTTTTTTAAAAAAAAATTTGCAAATGTAACTGACCTCTTGTCTCTCTGTCTCTTCCCTTTCATATTAACTATTATGAGTTTAGTATAAGTTTTTTTTTCTTCATTTATACATTCTATCAAGAATATATATAGTTGATTATACACTCGGAAGAAGAAATGTTGCATAGAAATGGAGGTCAAAATTCAAATGAAATGCAGTGCAGCATCCAAATTTAGCTCGAAGTTTTAGAGTTCATTTTTTAGTGACTAATAAGGAACACGATTATGTACCTTTCAAACAGATTAGACTGCTAATTGAAGATACATACACTATAAACGAGTTTGGTTTTCAATTTACATTTTCATATTTCTCACGTTTCTTAGAAAAAAACCCATAAGGAATTGATTTGATATATTCACCGAAAAACATTTATTTCCCGAAGAATTAGTAAAGATCTCTTAAAAAAATATTAAAAAATTTTCTTTACATGAAAGACATGACACTAAGTTTATAACATACTTGATGGTGCGCGTGCCCAGTAATTTCAATAGCTGTTTCGTCCTTTTCAAACCAGTTTTAAACGCTAGTTTGTTTCTGAGAAATGTTACTTAATTTAATTTAATTTAAAGATTCAACAATTGTAATTTTATTGTTATTTTACTTAGTTTTTACTCCATTTGTTCTATTCGAATAAATCGAGTCATGAATTGAACAGACCCTCGACATGACCTGAAGTTGATATGCCCTTGCCTCACTTATTAGAAATCTTGTACTCAATTGTCAGATGAATATATTAATTTCATTTGTCAATCGAGGATAATAGCTAATAATCATTGCTTGATTGAAGTATTAATGTATGATACATTATATTTAAAAAGGAATGAAATGAGTGCAAGGAATTCATCTAAGAAGTGTAAAAAAAACTATAAATTTAGGACTTTTTTCTATGTTCCACTCATTGAAGTGCATTAATAAGCCGCTATAATGGTTTTAGCGACGATTAAACATGTAACGTGCTTACGGGCCAATGAGTAAAAATTTAGGGCGTGTTGTTCCCTCGTGAACCCACAAATCCAGGGCAACCGAACCAAATTAATGTAAAAACGAAAATGTGACAATAACACAGCATAGTATTAAGAAAAAAAGTAATGACTCGTTAATGGACTCGAAGGCTGGAGCATGATAAAGGAAAAAGGTGTTAAAAAGTAGATAATAACGATCAAAGGATGTCAACCATAAAAAAAGAGGCAAAAAATAATAGATTTCAAGGATGTGAACAGAAACAAAGAAAAAAAAGGTTAAAAAATATCAAATTTGAAATACCTGGCGGGATGCTCACTGTTCAGCTTCAGAAGACCAAATTAGTTCCAGGCAACTCACAAGTCAGTAGTTTGGACCAAATTATTGAACGTGTTTCTAAAAATTAGTTTATAAAAATAAGTACACGTATTTCGTGTACCATAGGTTATCATCTGATAGGAAACTGATACCCATCAACAACGACATTTTACTTTTTTGCTGATGTTGTTTATATGGGAAAATCCTTTTTCCTTTTTCCTTTTTCATTTTTCCTTTTCCTTTTTCCTAAATCACTGTAGGCCTATCTTATTTTTGTTTTTAATTTCAGAAAATAAAAACGATCGGGATAATATATACCGTCAATATCACATCATAGAGAAATGGCGTCAAGTGCAGCGCCCGTTGGACGGGCACGCAAAAATCTTAAAAGTATGGCGCAAATGGGGCAACCAAGATGAAGACTTTCGGTTGATATTAAAACGCACCCCGACGACACCTCGCAACATTAAAAACTCAGCCCGAAGACGGAAAAAAAGTGAACAGAACGATTCCCTCGAACAGCTGATCAAAGTGATCGTCGCGCAGGGAGAAACGATTCAAGCGCAACTGCGCACGTTACAAGACAAATCGCAACAAATCGACAACTACGAACAACAAACGCATTTGGCCAGAGTGCAACAGATCGGCGCCAATTATTTACTCGATTCGTATTTGCAGCCCAAAACCAACGAAGATGATCAAGATCTGGAGGCGTTGTATTGCCGCATTTTGCTCACGTATAAGCAGCTGCAAAATGCTGAACAACAAATGACGCAAATCAACGAACAGATTCAAAAAGAACTGAGCAAAACGGACATCGGTTTCAAATTAGAGCGCGCGATAACAGTCAACTGTAATCTGCAAGTGGAACTCGCCCGCAATGATTTGCGACTGCGCGAATTGCAAACGCAACTGATCGACAAACACGAGTATCTGGTCAAATTGGCGGAAGATTTGCAACTTGTGGAAAGTAGCGAATCGCAAACTCATCAAGTGGAAGATAGCGTTGATTCCGACACGGGACTGAGTTCGCTGCACAGTGATGAAAATAATCAACTGGACACGCTCGTTTAATTGAAAATTTATATCATTTTCATAGTATTTCGTACCAAAAATAGAAAAGAAAATGGAATTGAATTGAAGTAATTGTTTTTTATGTTTGTTTTACCGAGTCGAGCCGCGCCGAGCCGAGCCGAGCCGAGCCGAGCCGAGCGAGGCCGTGAAGCCAATTACGGATGGAGACGGAATAAGTAAAGGCTAAAGAGACGATAAATCGAACCGTGTTGAGTTTGTGTTTGTAATTGAAATGAGGAAGGAGCAGACTCCCGCTGCGACCCGTTGTCCCATGGATTACTAGCTGTCTGTTTTTATCTCTCCGGATGCACGTCAGAGTCGAAAAAGGCAACAGTTATCCTTAAAAGCTCCCACCAAACGCTCCTCATCATTAGACATAATGTGGGTGAGTTTGTGCGTGTGGTTTGGAATCTTCTGCTCAGGGTTTGGTAAGTTCACTCCAATTTTGCTTTTCATTTCATTTTCATTTCATTTTTATTTATTTTTATCATTTATTTTTTCACCATCGTATCCAATGATCTCTGGAATTCTCAATCGCCTCCGTCCGTGGAATGTGATTTTAATACAATATAATTTAAATTATAATTTAATTTAAATTTAACCAAAGAGGTTATTGGTGACCAGTACTAAGTTTCTTATCAAAATTGCCATTTAAAATTAACAAATTATGGTATTATTCTTATTTCTTACACCCGGGTCCGAAATCCCGAAGTGGTTGTGCTTTACGATTTAATATTGTTGTTGCTATTGAAACTTGTCCCGTAATTGTTTTATTCAAGGTTTGTCGCTGTTTGAAGTGGACAAACGCCAAGGTTTAATTCCTTTTCCTCGCATTGGACGTGCACTTCCTGTAGATAATTCAATACTACTGTCATCGCAAGAGATAAGAGATGCTTTATATCAAGGTCTTTTCCGATCAAACCGATTGAAACGCGATGTAGAGGTTGAAGGGGGTGATGATTGGGCCGAAATCACGAATGACGGATTTCAAGGTATTGTGTACAAGTAGTAAAATTTCTAATTTCTTTTCATCGTCATATTTATTTTGATTGTGACTTAACGAAATAAAAAGGGTCGCCGGACGAAAAGAAAACCGTTGAGAAAACTAGCAAGCTGGCACCTCGACTGGGTCGATCTAGGTACCGTATCGGAGCGTCGCCTTTTCAACCGCGTTTAGGACGGGCGTACGTGTCTTTTGGTCCACGGCTGGGACGAAGTAAATTACCACCAAGACTTGGCAAAAGGCTGAATAGAAATTAAATTTTCTCTACTTTCATTATTTACTGTAACACGCGCTAACTTAAAAATAAAAGTTGAAAAATAACTGGTAATCTACACTTTGATACATTAATAGGTAACTAGCGGTAACCCGTCAAAAATGACGGCTTTTTTTCAGTCGCCCATCAAATGCGTTTGCTTTGTATTGATCCCCTGTCGGTATCACTAATCTCGCTCGCTGCGCTTCGTGAGATTAGTCCACTCGGTACAACGAGGTTTGGTTCATTGTTTTGTCATGTCAGTGTGCCGTTGTTGTCTGGTGACGTAAGTTTATGAACTACACAGCCAAACCCCGTTGTAACAAACACTGTCACACCATACATTTCTGTGATCGAGTTATTGCAATGAGGTTCGGATGTGTTGTTCCGTGTTGCAGGGATTGTTGCTGCACATTGTATACATAACTAAACTCTGTTTCCAAAACATTGCGAGAAACTCCCATTGGCTGGAGCCTGTTTGCTCGCACATTAATACAAATATATGGTCATATTTATGGTCGTTTATGGTCGTTTTTGTTCGTTTTATGTTCGTTTATGTTTGTTTATTTTTGTTTCTGTTCGTTTATGCCCTTTTATGGTCATTTCTCAAATTATTTTTTTAAGAGCATTGAACAATCGCCGGGAAAAGGCTCTAAACTCCGTTTCTAAAACATTGCGAGAAAATCCCATTTGTTGGAGCCTGTTTGCTTGCACATTAATACAAAAAAACATCAAAAACTACCATATATGGTCATTTTTATGATCGTTTATGGTCGTTTTTGTTCGTTTTATGTTCGTTTATGTTTGTTTATTTTTTAAAAGGTTCGTTTATGCCCTTTTATGGTCATTTTTCGAATTATTTTTTTAAGTGTATTAAAAAATTGCTTGGAAAAGGCTCTAGCCAATGGGAGTTTCTTGCAATGTTTTGGAAACAGAGTTTAGGCAATGAGAGTTTCTCGCAATAGTTTGGAAACGAAGTTTAATTATATTTATTGGATTTATTGGAGGTTCACAATGTGACCGCACATTGCATTCTGGGGCATATTTGCGTCACAAAATTGCCGGCAGCCATTTCGATGTTCAGGCACTCACAATCAGTGTACGCAGTGGGAAAAAATTGCAGTTAATGTCGAAATTTGTCCCCTTAACCATTTTATTCACCAAAAAACATTTATTTCCCGAAGAATTAGTAAAGATCTCTAAAAAACGATAAAAAAATTGAATCCCTGCGATTGTATAATTACACCAACATTGAGACTGACATAAAAATTGTCATTTATGCCACGGTGGATTATTTTAACCGTAGTAATAACTGTCATTGAAAAAAAAAAATGTTTATTTTTTTATCCCTATTATAATAAAAAATAATTCATGTGGCCAAACCAAACAACTTTTCACTGAATGAAGTCTGACAAATTTACACCGAAAACTGGAGTTTGCATTCATAATGGCATAACACTGACAAGTGAGTTTCTCGAACATCTCAAACAGCAATTCCTACTCTTTGTCCGAATTCATTACTGAAATACTCAAATTCTTTCCTCCATTCGTCTCCTTCTGTTCAAATTCTATTATTCATTCCTATGGTCCGAGACTGATTTACATGAATTGACAATCCCACCGATGGCCACTTCTTTTCAATTGTCATTACTCGAAGATCAAATTGTGATACTTTATTTTTTATTTTATAATTTTAGCCAAGTGCACTTTTATAATATTCATTTCAACACGCATTACACGTATTGAAAACACTCATTTTGTCAATGTTATACACTCTGCTCTTTCATTACCGCCATCCGATTATCTGAATGCCACTAAACTAAACATCGATCGTGTGTCGCTGAATAGTCAAATACTTTTCAAAAATATTTTCTTGTATGGAAAACTCCCCAGTGCTTTCGTACGATCTCACGCGCATTTTAGGACGCTCGATTGAATTAAATCCAACTTCAATTGAGTGTGGGTTTCAACTCAAAACTATATTCAAATTTACATTAAACGGTAATTTCTATACAATAAATCTGCTTTTTCATTACCAGTGAAAACTATGAAAATAAAAGCAGGAAAATTTGCAAACTCAAATAATTCAGTTTGAAAATCATTCGTCAATGATACACTTCAAAATGTGCATCATCCAAGAAATAACCCGGGTCCGCATGCGCGTAGTACTCTTCGTACGTCGGATAATACCACTCGTTGTTCGGAACCGTTTTGTATATCGGTTCACCATTCAAGGTACCAACTTCCCAACCCGGCACGTCTTTCATTAGTTCACGTTCCTCGGTTTGGTTGCGGCGAACTTGCTTGAGAAACCTGCATTACAACGTGCAATTTATTTAACACAAAATCTTTCCAAATAATTGAACTTATTTTTACATTCGGTCTTGTTCCGCGATTAAGAATGGTGACAACGCAAGTTTTGCATCGTTCAATTCCAATTTCCAAAAACTGAAACAAAAATAAAAAATCAGAAAAATTAATTTTTTAAATTGCTGTCAACTTTACTTTAGTCGTCTCTTGACTCGTTGATGGTTCCAAAGAGCTAATGATTGCATCACAGCATATCCGAAAAACAATGTAAATGCTAAAAAAAAAGTTTTCGATTTTTAATATTTTTGTTGCTAAAGCTTGACTTAACAAACATACCTCCAAAAAGCCTCTTTGCAGGTATTCGCTCGTAAATAATCTTCGCGTAACCACCAGCAGGAGGAAGATCTTGCTTGTAAGTTGTCGGCGCCATTTTTGCAGTTAATGTTCTCCGGTGGGATCAGATTCCATTTTTCATACAGATTCGGTCTGCCACTAGTGCGTTTTTAATAGCGTCATCTCGCGGAAGAAATCTTAATTTACATTCAGAATTAAAAAAAGTTTATTCTATCATTAAATTAAACGTTGTAATTTTTTTTTTTATACATTTCATACAAAACATTTATTTTTCCAAGTTAAATTGTCACCAAATTTTACCCCGCCAACAGCCTCGGCTAATTTATTGTGGCCAATGTTTAAATTTTATTTTGAACAGTCAGTCAGTTATAAAATCAGGCAAATATTGTTCCCAACATAAACACGATAAAAAATACATATTTACCATATTTTTGAACAACTAAATCAATAAAATTGATGATAAAAAATATGTAAATGATTAAAAATATAACACTTTTTTTATATATAAAATTGCATGGACGGATTCATGAATGAATATGTACTAAAATCTACATCGTATGAATGGAATGTGACATAAAATTAAGTGCACTTTTGCAAGTATAGCTGTCATTAACGTAACAAATTGGATGAATTATTATCTAGGACATTTTAAATAGAATAATAAATATTGGGTCGTATGAGTATTCGACTCTCAGCCATTAATAATTATTGATCAACTTGCGCAATGTTCCACACAGGACGGAACAGCATTAAAATATTGGGAAAAATTGAGATTTCACAATTTCGGTTATTTACAGTAGGTATCAAAAACTCATCTAAAAATTGAATATTTTGATTTCGATATTTCACCCGAAAAAAGTTAAGTACAAAATAGTTACCAGTCGCTGTAAAACTCATAAAATGAATTGAAATTACAACAATTAAAATTTGAAATCAAATAAGTCTTTCTTCGGGAGGTGGTTTCATCACGTGCCCCAACTCTACTCGAGAACCGAACATCTCTTGTCGACTCGGACTGTATGTTCCCCTCGTCGCCCTTTTCTTGCGCGCCATCATAAAAAACACCGTTACGGCAACGGCAATTATGATCAAAACACATCCGATGACGGGACCAAGAATTATCGCTAGACTATTCGGATCTATCGCCGCTTCAGTTATCTATAAACAGATTCAATTCAATTAAAACACAAATTATATCGTAACAATAAAAATAATCAACCTTATTTTGGCAGTGAATTCCTTCGTACGGTTTCGAGCACAAACAATAATAAAGCAAACCCGTAGAATTGATTTCATCATTTCTACAAACGCCTTCATTCGCGCAATAGAAATTATCCGCTGTCAAACACGGATCCTCCAACGCGCACGTCTTGCCAAAGAACGGTTCTTCGCACGTGCAATTGAACGAGCCCGGAATGTTCTCACATTTTCCACCATTTTCACACATATCAAACTTCAATTCACATTCATCGATATCCTCTTCGCAGTTGCTGCCTTTGAAACCTACAAATTAAGCATTAATTATTGGGCTTTATATATTTTATCGAGTATTTTATACCATCGATGCACAAACACGTGTACACGTTAATTCCATCAATGCACGTGCCACCGTTTTCGCATTGTTGGCCCTCACAATCGTTGATGTTGTGCTCGCAACGTTCACCCCTGAATCCATCGTTGCACACGCACTTGACCGTTGCGTGTTTAGGATCGTTGATGCACACGCCGTCGTTGCAGATTCCAATTTCACAGAAATCCCGTTCTTCGCTGCAATTTCGGCCCTTGTAACCATTCGTACATGAACAATTAAATTTGTATTTGGGGTCGTCATCCGACGAGTGACAAGTGCCACCATTTTGACACGGACTGTGATCGCAAGTCACTAATACCTAAAAATGAAATAAAAACAATTTTTAAAAAATGTAAAAAAAAGTATACAAAAACAAATATAAACATATATTATAAATACCAGCTCTTCGCAATTCGCTCCCGTGTAATTACTCGTACACAGACATTTATAGCTGCCGATAGTATTACTACAGCTTCCGCCGTTTTGGCACGGATTTTGTTCGCATTCGTCGAGGTCTGTGTCGCAACTAGTTTAAAAAAGATAATTAATATTAAAAAATATAAATTCGTTTAAAAACTCACAATTTTCCTTCATATCCAAGAATACAAATGCACGCAAAACCTCCAGGGTAATTATTGCAACTGCCATTCTGACAATCCACGATGCCATCTTCGCATTCGTTAATATCGTGTTCGCAGTACTGCCCTCGGTAACCGTAACAAGAGCAGTCGAAATGCTCGTACGGATCAGAACAGTTTCCATTATGCTGGCAAAGATCTTCGAAGCAGAGAATGCATTCGGTATTGCTAACCAAATTAATATGGTTGACGCTAAAGCGCTGCTTGCTGGTGTTATTCTTCAACTCAGTATCATGAAAAAACGGCAGCAGAACATTCTGGATGCGAGCTTCCTTCAAACAGCCGCTGAAGCGATTTGTGGTTGAGGCCGGGTTGCCGCCAATGTGAATTTCACCGGCTAAAACATCGCTTAAATTATTTTCAACGGTTTTATTTACCGCATTTGATTCGTCCACTTGTAATCCAAATTTGGTCTCGTCGAATTCAAATTTAACGGTATGCCATTCTCCATCCGTTAAATTTTGGACTACAGACAGATTGAAACTGAAAACTAAAACGCCATCAGTTTCCTGAATCAATTGGAAATTCTTTTGTTTCAAGATGAGAGAGAATTCAGTTGACGAATTCCTTGCGAAAAGAATCAATCCGGGACGTTGGGAGCGATAAGTAAACGATATCGAATTGATTCTACCGATCGAATGCGACGTGTATGATATAAACGATGTTCGGCCATCAAATGTTGCATTTGAAATGCCTTAAAAACAATAGTTTAAAAAAAATTAATAAATCCTATTGAAACAATACAATGTAAACGATAAAATAGAAAATTGAACTTACATTCATAACCATCATTCAAACTTTTGCATTCGGATGTTGCGGGACAGGAAAACTTAGAACAGTAATCGACCAGCGAGCAATTTTTACCACGAAATCCATCAGGACATGCACACCTGTTAAAAAGTTACATCGTGCGTTTCATGCAACAAAATCAAATAAATCAACCCCCACACTCAATATATCAAATGAAGCAATACATATGCATGTAAATCAATAAATTCAAACAAAAATCAAACAGTTTTCTTACTCGTAATCGTTGTAAATATTATTAATGCAAGTAGCGTCGTGCTTACAAGGATTAACCTTGCAAACATCGTCGCTTTGAATGCCTTTTTTCACAGAATCGACCGTAACGCTGTCAATAATCGGCAACATCGGATCCTCGACCTCGTTCCGGAAAAACATGACCATCTTGTCGTTAACCTAAAAAGCAAATAAAAATGTTAATAAACAAATAAAAAGTCCGATGTTGTGCTCGAACATACCCGCACATCTTGTAAAACTGCTTTTAACCGGACACGAGTCAAATTTAAAATGCCCAATTCGTGCGGATCGACAGTGCTACTTTGTTTCGGCGTCAAATCCGGAAATAAACTCGTAAATGGTCGGCCATTTGTTGTCGCGCCACCACCACCACGGTTGACCGAAACTCCCTCGTTATCGTTTCCCACTGTGAACGGGGTCAGGGTTTCATATCCATGCGTCCCCATTTTATCGCCGGTGCCATCAGAATTGACAAAATCGTAATAAGCGTCTTGGCGTTTCATGCGTGACAATTTTGCGGGTAAACTACCCAAAAACAAGTATTCGTTTTTAAATTCAATGGGTAATTTGACGGTGACGTTAAGAGCGACTGTGTTATTTATGGAAAATAAAACGTTTCCGGCCACAATTCCAAACTGCATGTACCGCGTTATAACAATCTGCAAAAAAAAAGTTTACAAAGAGTTAATTTACTTTAATTTCTACCTACTAATTAAAAAATTTAAATACCTCGAGTAAGTGATTGTCGCCATTATTTAACGATTTTTTTAGAAGTACGTATGTGTATTGCTCGAAATCATTTTTGATAAATAAACGAGGAAGTCCAAATGCCATGTCCAACGCTACGAACGAGTCATCTTCGACCGGATCCGAACTACCTAAATAAAAAATCAGTCCGGTTTCTTCGCGAGTACGGACGAACATGCTAATCTTAATATTGGACTTTAACTCTTGTTCGATGGATGCAGGAAACACAACTGTAACCAAACTTGTCGTGTTCTCGTAGCCAAATGTCCCTGGAGTGTAATCTTTAAAAAAATTAAATATTTTATAAATTCCCAAATTTTCAACCGAAAGATTTAAAATTGATTCCAAGCGGAAGTTAATTTTAATTTTCTACGAAGAATAATTTAAATCTTTGAAATTCAGATTCAAATTTCACATTCTAGAGGTCGTTCACTCATTTCATCAGTCAATGACCTCGAATAAAACGAAAATTTTAAAGAAAAATGCAGTTTACATTTTAAAAACTTCAGAAAATAAAGACCAAAATCTTACTGTAATTGCACGATGGTCCGAAAAAAGGTCTATGACAATCGCACTGAAATCGATCCCACAAATCCGTACAGCTGCCGTGTTGCGAGCACGTATCCGTCAAACACTGCTCCTTCCGCGGACATCCTTCTACCACATTCACATGAGAACTCGGGGCAAGCAACTCCTCATTTATAATCACATCCTCCAAACACCCGACAAACAACTTTGGATTCACCAAAGCCGTCTCGGGCGCACCGCCCATCGCCAACTCGGAAAAACTCCACGCCGTTGGCCGGGTCAAATTGATAATCTCGCCATAAGACTGCAAATGTCCGTGTAAAACCACCGACACATTTTCCGATCCCAGTCGTAACACGACGCTATTCCACTGCGCATTGTTCAACTTTTCGCCGAACCGATATTCTTTGGTATTGGTGGAACTAAAAGTCAAAACCAATGTCGTTTTCTCCAACATCAGACTATAAAAGATGTCTTCTTTCTGCGCTATAAACAAAACCCCGTCCGGCAACGTCGTGCGGAACCGAAACCGCAACTCGTGCTCGTCAAATTTCTTCTCGACAGCGATCGTGACCGCTCTTGATCCGTTCAACGACATAGTCGTTATGTCTTGGCAGTGGCGGCCGTAAAAACCATTTAGACAAGAGCAATTGTACGCCTGCTCGTGTTCTCCGATCAAGAATTGGTGACACGTCGAGTTGTTTTCGCACAAGTTGTTCAGGCAAGCCGTCAACATAACGCTACAATTTTTGCCGCCGTAATCATCGGGGCAGTCGCAGATGTAGTCGCCGATCGTGTTTAGGCAAGCTGACGCATTAAAACAGGGCTGAAATCGTTCGCATTCGTCTATTTCCAGTTCGCAATTGAGGCCTTCGAAGCCGCGTAGACAAGAACAAGTGAAGCTGTTTATTCCGTCGATGCATTCGCCGTTGATGCACGGATTCGATTCGCATTCGTTGATGTTTTCGCTGCAGTTTTCACCGCGAAACCCGGGCACGCAGTGACAAAGATAGCCGCTCGCATTTTCGTAGCTAAAAGAGCCTGGAAATAAGCCCAGGTAGTTGCTACCGTACATCGAGTCGTTCGATCGTTCCAAACAGAGGCCTTCGTTTTCGCACGGGTGGACGGCGCATTCGTCGATGTCTATTTCGCAATGTTTGCCAGTGTAACCAGCAAAACAATTACATTGGAAGTCTTTCACTAAGTCTGTGCAAGTGGAGTTGCTCACGCAAGATGCTTCCAAGCAGTCGTCGATGTTATTCTCGCAAAGTAAACCTGAGAAACCGGTGTCTGTGCAGTTGCAAGTAAATCTGTAAAAAAAAAATCAGATAGTCTCATTACAAAAAATAATTTTCTATAAAAAGACACACTAATTTAAATAGTAAAAATATTTATTCAAGTTTTCTAGAAGTTTTGTTCTAAACTTACACGTTGACATGATCGATGCATTGCCCTTCGTTCAAACAAGGCTGTGACTCGCATTCATCAATATCCACTTCGCAATTCGTCCCTGTAAACCCAGCAACGCAATTACAAGTATATAAATTGATGCCATCAACACACGTGGCGTAGTTGTAACATGGTTTCGTTTCACATTCGTCTATATCGATTTCGCAGTTTGTTCCAGAGTAGCCCGGACTGCAATGACAATAATAGCCATTCACCATGTCTCTACACGAACCATTATTCAAACAAGGCGTAGACAGACACTCGTTGACGTTCATGCTGCAATAAGTCCCCGAATAGCCGGGAAGACAAAAACATTGAGCGGAGCCGTTTATCATCCGGCAAATTCCGTTCCCACAGTTAAAAGACGGTTCGCATTCGGTGTTGTGGTGTCGGTCTTCGCAATGATCGCCCGAGAAACCGGGTGTGCATTTACATTTTTCGTTTTCGCAAGTGCCGCCGTTGTGGCACGTCAGTGCGTCGCAAGGATTTACTCGTTCGTTGCAGTTTTGACCACCAAATCCAGACGGGCAATAACATTCGTAAGAATTTTCCTGTAATTACATCCATTATTATTGGTGAAAATAAAATGAATGTAAAAATTACCGAATCAATACACGTTTTATTAGCTGGGCAGGGATTAGAACTACAATGAGTTGTTTTTGTTTCGCATCTTAGTCCTGAAATGAATAAAATGTTTTACAAAAATGAGAAAAAAATGTCGTTTCCATTGAATTTCTTAAATTTAAACCTGTAAATCTATTATGACACGAACAAAAAAGTTGATTGTCGATGGTGGAGCATGTTCCGTTGTTCAAACACGATGTAGAATTACAACGAGGTCTATTAACTGCGGAGGTAATTGGGATTTCGCAGTCGTTTCCAGACCATCCGTTACATTCACAATGGTAACCATCCATCTGGAACATATCAAATCACAATCAGCAATTATATTTTTTTAAAAAAGAAGATTTATGGGGCATTTAAATCGCCTTTGCGAATGACCGCAAAGTCACATCAATTATTTAAAAAATAATATTTCAATAATCAAAAAATAATAATAAAGGGAAATAGACGTGAGGTACGGATTTGAGTAATGAGTTAGTCATAGTTATATGTCATGGTTTATCTATATACCAAATATTTATCATACAAAAAGACAAAACAAATTATCATGATAATTACGGAACTATAGCACAAAAACAAACAGGAAAAAAAAAAAAGCTTAAATATTTATTTTACATTAGCAAATAAATTGCACCGGAAATATAAATATTATAAAGCATACCTCAAATCTCATTTCATTCAATATTGTACTTATTTTTACAAAATTCTCCCAAAAAATAATAAAAATACGATAAATACTGTAACAACTAAACCAAAATTTAAGTTCGGAATAGCGGACGTTTTAAATTCAACTCAAATTTCAAAACGTTAAATAATAGAAACACGATGCGACGACTACAATAAAGACGAATTACAAAATTGAGATTTGTGGGAAATCAAAAGTGGGAAATTCAAAACTAAAAACAGATTTTAAATTCCACAATTTCATTTCTACATGACATACCCTTTCTTCGCATTTTCCGGAATGTAAACAAGGATTTGGTGCACAATAACCAGTAAACATTTCACAACTCCTTCCTGAAAACCCCAGAGGGCAATTACACTCGAATCCGTTTACACCCACAATACATCTAAAAAAAAAAAAACAACTAAATACAAAGTAAAATCTAAATTATGGGTGAAATTATCATACGTGGCATTGTGTAAACACGGCTGTGATTCACATTCGCGTCGACATAGTGGATGTGTCAAACCGTTGGGACAAGCGCACGAAAATGAACTTTTCTCCTTCGGTATGCAGGTGCTTCCCATCGGACACGGATTACTCCCACAACCATCCACGCAACCTTCGAAAAAGAAATCTCAATTAGAAATTAAAAAATGTAACGGTTTTTAACTTTTTAACTTTCAAATCCATTTTTTTAAGGTATAAAGACAATAGCTAATTAAGGCGCCTCAATTTTTGTAAATAATAAAAGAGGTGAGTCAGCAAGGTGAACAACATATGCAAGCCCAACCTCAAAATTCCGCATATATATATTCATAAACGTACGGTATATGGGCTGATTATTCACTCGCGATTTACTTACCTGTTGTAGAATTGTCACCGCATTCTGATGCGCTCGTTAGCGAAATATAAAGTAGAAATAAAAAAAATTGAATCCACATTTTGTCCCGGTTTCGGTCGTTGTTCTCATTCCACCATTCTCGTTGTTTTATATTCAATCTTTATCCCCACCTGCAATAACGGGCCGCGATAGCCTAATCTAAACTCAAAAAAACACCTCTTAACAATGGTCAAGTGAAGCAAATATGTGAAAAACTGATACATACATTTTCTGCAATAGTTTAAAGCGGTCATGATGTCATATCCTGAATGCCCAATCACTGGTTCGGAAATAAACTAGAAACGGACAATGCAACTGTTGCGACATCTCTTAGCGATATACGATGCAAAACTTAAAATCTTTTTATTAATTTTCTTATGCGCAGAAAAAAAATATAAAAATAAAAAGAAAGCACAACAAGTTGGAAAAAGTTATTTTTCACACGAATAATATTTTATTCGTTGGTCAACTGTTTTTCAAATACCGAATCCCGGCTCACCGTTTACCATGATTGGGAATCGGGAGCAGACAACACGAATCGACCAAACGAAGTGGTTCTGTAAGGAGATGGGTCATAGACTTATAACCCCTAAAAACCTTGAAAATTATCAAAGTATCTGAAAGTTCATTAAAAAACCTAAGAAATTATTCGAGAAACCAGGAAAAGCCGAAAAAAATCGAAATGAAAAAAAAAATGAGTTTCTCACGAGAAATTTAGGAATGCACATGGTATTCGGCTGTATTTTTAGCTAATCAAGTAAATTAAATTACTTTCATTAATTTTTTTGTTTTTAAATTTTTCTTTATTTCGTGGAATTTGATAAAAATGTTCGTCCTCAATTATCAGATTTGCCTAATACGAATTCGCGTATAACGTTAAGTAGGTATTGGAGAATTTGAGATTCGATTTTGTTCCGAAATCGATGTAATAACATTTAAATAAGTGGTTTTGTCAAATTTTGCATTTCCGTTCGCGAATGGAAGCGAAAAACATTTTCAAAAAAAGCAAATAACATCAAGAAATAGGTCAGGAAGGCAAAATGGAAAAATTACATCACATCTAAATTTTTATTAAATAAATATTTCTATAAATTAAACAATCCTTATAATTAAAAAATAAAAATTAAAAACTTTTTTCTCATTTCTTCGTCGTATTACGAATTTTGATAAGTGCTCTCCAAACTCTCAGCTCCACTCCACCCCTAAATCAATCAAACGTGTAAATATATTGCTTTAAGCAAAGTGCAAATTGCGTCTTACCGTAATCCTAAATGCCTCAAATCATCCCTACTCATGACAGCTAAAACATCTTCCAATAAAAACCCCTCATTCACAAACTGAAATAGGAAAACAAAATACAATTTAAAAATAAATACCTAAATAAAAAATAAAAACGAATAAGTAAATAAATTTCACAATTACTTTCGTAATGCTATCTTGATCCAGTTGTAAATTCTCCAACCACTGAATTAATGAACTATCAACTTCCTGGAGTGCTGTAGCAATAAAATTATTTATTTGGAGCAATTCAGAGATCTCAACTGAATTTTTAACATTGCAATTAAATTAATTTTAAATATATACCGTACCTGGACTGGCAATAGACTCGTTACTTAGAAATAAAGCGGAATCTAACCGAGTTCTTCCATTTTGTAATCTACGCAAAAGAGAATTCCCATACAGTATTGATTAAAAAGTATTTCGAAATCCGCATTTTTCTTTACTTGGTGGATAATAAATTGACTTGGCACTTTTTTTCTGTAAGACTCTGCTTGAGTAAGTCGTGATAAGATTTTTGAACATCCACCATCTCCTGAAGCAACCTATTTTAACCCATTCAATAATTCAAATTCAATAATATTAATATTAAAAAAACTACAAGTTATTGTTTCCTCACCTAATATTTTCTAGTTTCAAACTTTCATTTGTTTCCAAAAGATCTTGAACGAGTTTACTATTTCGGAATTCATTGCCCAAATTCGTTTGTGATTTAACCGAATTGATGGTCGATGCGGCCGACGCGGAGCCCTCGTCTTCCACGCCGATGATTCCGCGATGTTCGCGTCCAGCTAAATTAGCACCTAGTTCTACAAGTTTTTTGATGTTGAGTATCAGGGCTAATAGCTTAACTTAATTAATTCTTTACCGGGAGATAAAACGGTGATTGCTGCGTGGACAGCACTGCGAACGAGATTGTCCAACGCGAACATCCAATGCGGCTTGATATTGTGTTGGCGAAGAACGAAATTAACGGCATCTTGGAAAAGGCAAAGACCTAGTTGTATTTGATTCATGGTATTTTCTGATTCCATTTCCTCCCGTAGACGGGCGAGTGCTTTCTGTATTGGCATTTTGTTTTGTTCCGGAATATAATCTCGAAGACCTTCCATTAAAACTAGAAGATGATTCTAGAGAAAATTGATTAAAAATGACGGAATTATATCCAATAAATTAGGCAGTGTGAACCAAACCTTTGTTAGAATAGATGAATCCATTTGTTGTTGCAGGTTGCTCAACCAAATATCACAAATCTAAACATAAATTACAAAAACCGAATAAATTACCAATTTTTCGGGCCATTAAGATTTTTCTCACTTTTTCTTCATCAGCCGAAATAATTCGAACGAGTGTGTCGCGTCGCTGAGAATCCATTTTCAATAAGTAAAAGCAATCCTGCTCTTGATCCTCGACTAGAGGACTGGTCACACCGGAACTGAACCGCCGGACAAAAATACCATCCTCCGATTTGCTGCTTAAATAAAAAAATAAATAAATAACATACGGTAGATACTTTAAAAATAAAATTATTTTTAAAATTATACCTGGTAAAAGAAATTGAGTTCATATTACTAGGTGAAGTAGGTACGGTATTTGTAGGACTGATTTTTGATGACGAGTTTCTTTGAATAGAATTATAGAAATAGTCACATTTTAAAATCTTTGTAATATTAGCGTGTAAAAATATTTTCTAACTGTTCGTCTGTAAAGGAAGACAAATGACCATATCGTTCGTGTTTCTCCAAACTGGATATTCGTTCGGCTGGAACTAAAATTCAAAAAGAAATTTTAATATCGGTACCGTAATTTAAAATTATTAAAAAATAAAATTCAGATCTACCAGAAATACTCCGATGAAAATCGGGAATGGCATTTGAACGTGAACTTTTCTTCTTTCTGACAAACCTGAAATATGATTTTACATTACCTAAACAATATATTAAAAAAAAAAATTACTCTTGTAAAAATACATCGTCCAATAACTCGGCAGCACCTGATCGTTCGTCCGGATTTGGTTCAAAACACCTAAAACATTAAATTAATAATTAATTGTAGAACTCAGAATTAAATATTACGTAATTACTTCAAAATAAACTGTGTCGCTTTATCGGACATTGATTCAGGTATTTCCGGGTGAATTTTGTACATTCCAACTTTGAACATTGCAGCTTGAGCAGAACCCAGCTAAAAATTTCATTATTTAAAGCAAATTAACAAAATTCTAATATAATTACTTTACTTCAATAAATGGAGGTTTTCCTGACGCCATTTCAACCGCTGTGCAGCCTAAAGACCAAATATCAGCCTAAAGACAACACAAATATAAAAAAACCATTTCAAAAATTAAATATTATATTTCAAACTTCTTACAGGTGCTCCGTATCCCCTCTGTCCTTTGTCTATCACTTCAGGCGCCATATACTGAAGCGTACCTGTAATAATCATTGCAACTGACACTCGTGCCTAGTAGTTTTCTCGTTATTTTTAAGGTTAATTGTATTGTTAGTCCCTGTTTACCAGTAAATGTTTCGGTGCACGGGCAGATTCCCGCCAAACGTTTAGATGTTCCAAAATCACTTATTTTCACCACACCGCTATACGTATTAACAAGAACGTTATCTCCTTTTATATCTCGATGAACTATTTTTTGATTGTGCTAAAAAAAAATCGATGAATAAAGCAAATGAAAATAGTTTATGTACTTTATTATACCAAATATTTTAATCCTTCCAGAATTTGTTTAGTGTAATAAGCGATTGTACCCTCTTTCAGAGGACCCCACTTTGATCGTAAAAGAGCCGATAAACTACCTACATTTAAAATAAATATAATTTAATGCATTGAAAAGTTTAGTGTCGAATTTTTTTTACCTCCAGGAACTTGCTCCATAAAGATCTTAAAAAAACCATTATCACTTACTGATCCCAAATATTGAACAATATTCCGATGTCTCAGTTGTGAGTGCAGCTTAATTTCTTCGTGCAATGGCTGAACATCTCTAATTTAGTAATACCAAAAACAGAAAATCAGTATTTCATCTAAAATAATTTTAGAATTTTGATATTCTGGTACCCTAAGTTCTTTTCAGGAACTTCTTTAATAGCGATTCGAACTTGTGTATCCAAATCACGAGCCGCATATACAACACCGTATGTTCCTTTACCCAACATTACTCTCTTCAGTTGATCATCTAAATCGTATTCATACTTTAAACAAAACAAAACAATCCAGATTGTATTTTACAAACGTTATGAGAAATCAATTTTTTATAATAAGGAACAGTACGCAATGAATTAAGAAGTTACAATGTTATAAACAGGGTTGTAATAAAATGGTGCAAAGAAACAACAAGTCAAGGCGCTGAAATCGCCCGTACTTGAGAGCAGCCACTCCCGAGACAGAAAAAACCCCAAAAAACATCTTTCGTAATCTAATAATGACTTTTCTGCACTCGTTCCGTGTAGTTTCCAAATATCGTGCGTAAAAGTCCATTTTTCTAGTAGAAATTGCATTTTCCAGATCCATTTTTATAACAAAGTTTTTTTTGTCCCCTCTAATCTAAATTTTTTCGTATTTAAGTGTCTTTTTTCAGAAAATCGTAAGTTTTGGGCACTCTAAATGTAACTTTTCATTAAAACGGTCATTTTGTTTTACAAAAAAATGCATTTTTCTGGTAAAATGTGCATCTTTGTAATAAAAAAATACATTTTGTTATAAGATATCTTTTAAATCTGCTCCAGGCACCAAGAAATTGTAGCACAACCCTGGTTATTAGTCATCTCACGTGAATCGGTTCAGATGACAAACTCGAACCGAGGTCAGTCACCATTCCTTCTTGATCTGCGGTTATCTCCAGCACCAAATCGTAAAATCTAAGACGTTTCAAAATCCATAAATTTTTAGAAAATCATCAGTATTCGGAAATTACCTTTGTCGATACATTTTCGACGGAAAAAACATTTGGAAGTCATCGGAATTCTGATGCACGTACAAACACAAGCAACGTTCATCACGTTTGTACAAACTCACGCTTTTAATCATGGAAGCGTTAAAATGCCATTTGTGTACTTGACGACATTTGTTTTTAAGCTCATCCAAGCAAATGTTGTTTATGTCCAAAGATTTTTCTTCAGCACCGGTGTGGACAGTTACATAAGTCGGCATATAAACTTTAGTAGGTTCGAACACAAGAACCTAAAAACAAATCATTTATCACTGTAAAGTTTACAAAAGAGACTACAAACTCACTGGAAAACGAATGATATCCCAGGCAGCACTTTTAGTTGCTTCCACAAAATAATCCATCCAAAAACTAAACATCTGAAAATAAAATATCAATAAATTTAATCTTGTTAATTTCAAGTTGCTCGCACCTTTTCTTCGGGATTTGTCTCGGAATCGTCGTTCTTTTTAGGAAACATGGTTATGAGTCGTATATTTCCAATAGTTGAAGTAAGATACCTGAAAATAAAAATTAATTTTTTTTTTTTTTTAAATGTAAGAAAAAAATTTAAATTGAACAAACCAAATGGGCGGTTTGAGTTTAAACATGCATTCAGCTGCTTGAATCGCTTTTCCGTAGTCTTCAGCCAAAACGCTTATTTCAAAAAAAGTCGCCACGTCCCAGTAATCTTGAAGTGAACTTAAACTTCCTTTCCGACCGATCAAATTATTCAAAACCATTCCAATGTGTTGCAATTCGGGAGACCGAGCAAATTCCTTGCCGGAAACAACCAATAAAGTTGCCAAATTTATTCCTGCGTATTCGTTCGGTTGCACTTCAAAACCTTTTCTATACCTTTAAAGGCAGGAAATAAATCTATCATCTAAAATTGTCCAAAATATTGAATAACCAACCAGTGAATCGCTTTTTCAAGACTTTCTTTATCAGTGTGGCCAGATTCGACGAATTTATCTTTATAAATGCGACCACACAAGCATATCATATCGGGCACATTATTTTCTTTCCGCTCCAAAGCAGTATTGATAACGTTGATTGCTTTTTCACGGTCGCCTTCGCGATTTCTCCTAAAAAAAATTGAAAAATATCACTGTCCATAAATTCTTTTTTTAAAGTTAGTCATTATTACTACCTGTTTAAGGCAAAAACATACAAATATGTGATTGCAGTAGTTTCTATCAATTTTTTATGATTTGGTAACGTTTTTAAATCGATAATCAAATTAACCATCGCATCGTAATCCTAAAACCAAAATGTAAAAATTAAAATTACTAATAGTTACTAAATAAATAATAATAGACATTTGTTTACTTGAATTTCGCGAAACGATATCAACATGTTGAGGATGACCTCACCCGACAGTATGTTCGGATCATCCAACCTTTTCCTCATATTATGTAACGCTTTTGCCAGTTCTTCGCCGCTGCTGTTTTCTCTAGCCTTTCGTAAATCCGATAAAAACTTTTCCTTCATGTGTGCTCTAACGAAACAAAATAAAAGAAATATTCAAGGTACAGTACGTAATTTCTAAATATAGCCCTGACAAAAAAATTGTCATGGCATATAGTTTTGCTGTTATCGGGATGTTATCTCGTTTTCTGCCATCATATTTATTTTTATCTTGGAAATATTTACTTCCTCAAATTTAATATGAATTAAAAATTACTTTGATTGTATTTCAACATCTTGTAGCAATCGCTTTAATCGACAAAAAAGTTGTACTTTCGTATCGGCGTCTTCGTTTGTAAGACGAAGACTAGGGTCTGTAATTAAGCATTGTCCGTTTTCCAGTGTTTTGTAAGTAACAATTGTGTAGTTGGCACACGATAACTGCAGTAATAAAAAAAATTTGCTTTTTTAAATTTATTTTAAAGCGGAATATTAATACTTTTAAAGGAATGGTAATTTCTGAATCACAATCGTTGTATAATAAAACATTTTCTCTCATTCCAAAACTCTCTCGCACTCCTAAATGATACAACATGGCACTTTGTTGTATCTGAATAGACAAGTCCACCAACACGATGTCGGCATTATAAAACAAATCCAACACGTTCGCTTCACCGAAATCCAATTTCTCAAACTAGAAAAATTTAAAAAAAATTACAAAGTTTGAAAAACAAAAAATTACAAAAAGTTTTATTGGTGACAAATATTTACTTGGACATGATGAAGAGTGGCATTTACAAGAATACAAGCTTTTTGCACGTCTTCGTATGCCCTTTTCCTCTGTGTAGAATGATCAGTGGTTAAATCCATGATGCAAACTACATCCATTTTTCCTCTGCAAGTTTGAGTGGTTGAAGTCGAGTGATCACTCATTTCACTCATTTTAAACTTTCTCAAAAAACAAACAATAATAAACTTCGAAACTATTTTTCAAAAAAAAAAATGGATGTCACCTGCTAAAAAAACTCCTATATCACAGCAAATTAAACTTCCATCGCTTGTCTCCCTCTGCTTGCCGTCCCAAACTGCGCTGTACTGTCCTTGACTTAAAAAACTTTGGATGGCTGCAGATATACACCTAATAAAAGTACAAACAAATTATTATCATTTTTTATCTCAACACAAACAATTATTTTAGTTTTAAATATTTTCATAAATTATAAATTAATCGTTATTTATTTTTAATTTTTCGTTTGCACGATATTATGTGATAAATTTAAATTATATTAGGCATCAGTCTTGAGGTAGCTTATACACCGGAAAAACGTAATATTAGGAATTTCCGTCTATAATGGCGCCAGCAGAGGGAGAAATGAATGTGTTATGATAGTGATTCGCGTGTATTTGAACAATGAATGCGTTTATGCCATCGGAAATTGCACGATTGGTGCTAGGTAAGTTATAATTTATAGATGTAAAGTATGAAGATGTGTAATTTATTGTTTTTTGCAGGTTATTTGAAAGAGAGTTCGTGCTTCAACACTTTGCGCGATTTTCTTGACGAATGCCCCCACTTGTGCGAATACAGGGAGTGTTTACGAAATGGACTACAATATCCTACAGATATTGGTGGAAAAAATTTAAAAACAATTCTAAACGAATATTATTTATTAAAACTAGCTTCGGGTAAGTATAAGAATTTAAAAATAAAAAATGTGATAGCGTTTGAATTTTTATGTTTATAATGTAAATATAGCAGAAAATAAAAACCCGAACCAACCAAACCACACAATTGATAAATCACACATTACGCCGAGAAACGACGTCGAAATAAATACGTTTCAGAATTCAACACAATATTTAAATGATAAAAGTCCACACGTACGTAGAAATTAATAAAATCACGCAAATTTAATTCACGAAGTAATTTTTATCATTTTTAGATTTCTAATGACGATCATTTCAATCAGTCATTTCGTCGTAAAAAGTAAATTTTAATGTAAAAGAAAAACCACTTGAATTTTAATTTTAATTAATTTTAGTTCGCCGACCAAGAAAAACATCCATCTTAACTCTACTCCGAAGAGTTCAATGGCGCCAATAACCGAGGAAGAAAACAACGAGGAAAATGAGACTGCAGAAGCACTAGATATTTCAGTAATTTTAATAAAATATTTCTTTTAAAAATGCAATTTTACGTTAATTAATGTTACATTTTAGGTTTTACTCGAACAATTAATGAATAGTCGAGCACTTCATGAGAAAATTGCTGAAAATATCAATAAAGCGGTGAATACATCCACTCAGCCAAGTACGAGTGGGTCAGAAGACAATCAACTTAGTATGGAAAAGGTATGTTTAAAGAAAAAATTGATTTTTTTTTAATATTTTAAATTTTTAATTAGGAATTAACAATTAAAGAAATTGTTAATCAAACAGAATCAGATCCGGTGTTTGAAGAATTTCTCACAACTTTCTTTGGTTAGAAAAATATTGTTGATTAAAAAAATCAACATACGGTAAAACAATAATAATTTTTTTTTATTATAGATAATTTGAAAAACGACTCGAGTTTAGACGTCACCCAAACTCAAATAGAAGATATCGATGCTCTAGCCAAAAGTCAGCATTGCAACACGCCGTTAAATGTAATACAATCACCATCCGGTGCTCAAACAGGAAGTATTGTCGAACAAATTCCTACTCCATCATCCGTCGTCGAAATCACGAGCAGCGAAGTCGAAAAAATCAGTGAAAAACAAGTTGAGGTTGCAGATGAGAGTGGAGTCGACGAATTTGTGCCATCGTCGGAACAAACTGTGACCAACGCGGAACAAAAATCACCTTTTTGTTTTCCTACGTCTTCCAATCATTTAATTCTTAAAACACCACATAAAAATCAACCGTGTTTACAACTAATTACAATTTCGCCCGGTAATTCATAATTTTCGTATTTTTTTTTAAAATTTATTTTTTTATTTTTTTTAAATTTATTTTTTTATTTTTTTTTTAAATTTATTTTTTTATTATTTTTTTAAAGTTTATTTTTTTATTTTTTTTTAAATTTATTTTTTATTTTTTTAAATTTCGAAATTTTTTAGGAGAAATTGATTGGCCGACTTTATCGAATCTCGTGCTCGCATCTCCGTACGGAGATATTTTAAACAATGTGGATGGACGAAATGTGAACAGCAACTGCGATTCAGTAACAAAAACTATCACGCAAAGTTCAACAACGACGAATACAACGACCACAATCAGCAGTACGGGTAATTTAATCGAAAATATTCAAAATAATTGAATAAATTAAATAAATTAAAATAATTTTTTATTGTCTACTACCTCTAGCGGCGAGTCCTTCTCAGTTTTTGAAAACAAAGAATCGCGTAGATTGTCACGTGATTCGAGACCTGAATTTTGGTGAACCTACCGCTATAGAACAGACCAAAGAAATAAACCGAAGTCCGGTGTTGAACACTTTAGTCAACTCTGCCAAACAAATAGTTCAAACTGACAAGAACCAAAAGGGACCTCACATTCGAGTTCTCGAGTTTAAGAGTGCGGGAACGAAAAATAGTTCGCAGAAAATAGACAAACCGATGAGTGAGGGACAGCAAAGTTCAAACAACGGGAAAAGAAGAAAACCATTGAATATGCATCGTAAACTTAAAAGGCCGAGGAGAGAAAACAGGAGAGGGCTTACAGATATGGATGTAGAAACATTCTTGAATAATTTATGTTATGTTGAATAATATTGAATAGGTATTGTAAATAAAAATATTTTTGTATTCCTGTTTTTTAAAATGCCTGTATTACAAAAAAGTAAAAAAAGTTTCTAATTATTCACTTTAAACGAATAGCATAACTATTCTTGATAAGATTATGCAATAATGGATAAATCATATTTAGATGAGACGTCCAGGCCCGGTTTTACCACTAGGCGGCCGCCTAGGGTGCCAAAATTTTGGGGGTAAAATTTAGAAACCCCATGCCGTGCAGATATGTAGGTACCGTATGTAAGGCGCGGAAACTTAACGTGGTCTGTAACACTCGGTAAGTGACAAAGAATAACATCGATGAAAATATTGAAACACATTTTTAAATAATCTAATTGTAATTGGTCATAGATGGTGATACTCATTTGCCCAACATCAACTGCTATATCTTCCGATCCGACAACTTTGAGATGGGTAATGCAAATTGGGTCATCATATCAATGTCAAGAGTCAAGATGGTTACGACAAAGGCAAGGCACATTTACTTTACACATATTTAAAATATTTTGATTTCTGGCAAATTTATACTACACTGTATACTAGGTTACCTATTAGTAGAAAAAAACTCCATATTAATGACGTTATAACAAGAATACTGTATATGAATTCATTACGGATTAAAACAGATTTAATTTCAGTGTTTCTGAACATAGGTCGTACGGCACGCGATATGCAATAGAAAATTATTATTAAAATAAAAAAACCAGTTACAGTAATATCAGAAAAAATTTATTGCAAAATTGAAAATCATGAAGTTATACATTATTGTCTTGGCATTTCTTGCTGTTTAGTCCTTTTTTAAATACGCCATCCTCGTCCCATTCCGCGAATTCTGCTTCTCTGGGCCATGTGCGGATTGACGAAGCGAGTCGGTTTCTTCGCGGGACGAACGGTTGTCTACAATCAACAGCATAATAATATATTTCATTTTTTCCTACAAGAAAACATAAAATTTGACGTTAAATCAAATTGCTTCAATTAATGTACAATGTTCACTTATGTTAGTAATACTTACAAATATCAAAATGAGCAGCAACCAGATGTGAGTTTTTAGAGGGCTCCTACAAAAAGCTGGGTACCTACCCCACCTTGGGTACCGAATGGGGTACCCCAAAAAACCATAATGTAGTAGTCAATAATTTTTTTTTATTTAAAATTTATATTTATTTAAAACAACAGGTGGTTTGCACGCGAAATAATAATAATAATAAAATTAACGAAACATAATAATTAAAAAAATAAACAATTCTCGTATTAATTATTTCGGAATTTAATTATGAGTTTGCGCCACAAACAAACACAATAAAGACAATAATGAAAATCAAGTTAGTGTTAGGGTAGTATTTTGAGCTGATTTTTATTGTGCCAACTGCTTCGAACATTGAATAAAAATTATATTTAGCTTAAAAATTGTCTATTCCATCTGGGCTATAAAAATCCAGCTAGAAAATAGCTTAAATTGTAAAAAAATAATAACAAACTAATTTCACGGACATCTGCGAACATTGTGGCCGACATAAGTGCATGTTCCGCGGCCACAATGTTCTTTGATGTCCGCATCCCTGATTTGTCGTCATTTTTCGCAATTCTTACCTATTTTTATGTTGATTTCTCATGGAATCATGTTAGGTTGTGTAAATGATGTCCTCAATTACAAAATTGACAGGTTTTATTTACTAAAACCTAAGTTTGGAGTCTAGACATGCTTGGTTCACACGTTTAGATGAGATCCAGTTAAATGCAGACCGAATCCAATCTGTCTATAGGCAATTTTTTTAATTTATTGGCAACTCAGTTCTGGTTGTTAGAAGTAAAACCTGATGATTGCACAGACGGAATAATCTACTTTTTTGCCATCTTTTATTTAAAGTAAACAATTTTATTTTTGAATAATTCTAATTTAATATAGGTTATTCAGTATTTCTAAAAAAAAATTAGTTTGGGGCACCCATTGGTTATCCAATTGGGTACCCAAAGTGGGGTAGGTACCCAGCTTTTTGTAGGAGCCCGTTTTTAGATGTTCTATATGGTTTAAGCACAGAATATTCTGTGGTTTAAGGTCGAAGTTGGTTCTATTTTTGTCTCTGAAATTTACCTCTTTTTATAGGAAATAGTTAATACCAAACAATCCAAAGTTGTACTGTGCGTTGTTATGGACTCTACGGAATTGGCGCGATTATTTATAGTATTGACGTCATATGTTATGGTCCCACAAGCTTATTCGAGTTATTGCTGGTTATATACAGTATTTGCAATAATTTAAGTAAACAAGAAGAAGGAAAAGAATTAAAACAATTTATTTTGTAGACACTTTTTTTGCTGTCATTTGGATTTGTAATAAACAGGAAATTAAAATAATTGATCATCTTTGTTTGTTGGTGATAGCAAGAATAGTTTTTTTACATGGCCCCAGTTGCTGCTGGTGACAATTTAAAAAAGTTCACATGCAGGATGATGACTTTGACATTGACATCATAATAGTGCTATTTTTAGCTCTTTTACGCGAACAGATGAATTAGTACATCACTAGGATTTCGTAGCATTTATTACACATCACTCATCCATTTATCGATGAAATTATCGGATCTATTGATTTTAACTTCTGGAGAAGTTACTGTATTACTATTTTTATTTAAGGGTTATTATTGGGGAAATACATGGAATAAAACAGCAAATAAGCCTTGGAAATTGTCAAACCAATAGTTCCAACCCAGGTAACACCAAATGTTACTGCAACGTTGCTGCAATGTGTGGAAATAACATTTGCAATGTTGCTGCATTGTTCCAAATGACACTTCTTCTAACATTGCTGCACTGTTGACAACATTGCTTCACTGTTTCTTTGAATGTTGCATCATTGTTCCGAATGTCACTTTTTGCAACGCGTGGGCACTGTTGACAACATTGCTGCACTGTTGACAACATTGCCCACGCGTTGCAAAAAGTGACATTCGGAACAATGATGCAACATTCAAAGAAACATTGCAAATGTTATTTCCAAACAAAAATCTAAGTTGTTTGTTGATCAAGTGTTTGTTGCCAACATTGCAGCAACATTTGAAGTAACATTGACAAAAATTTAAGTTGATTGTTGATCAAGTGTTTGTTGCCAACATTGCAGCAACATTTGAAATAACATTGACAAAAATTTAAGTTGATTGTTGATCAAGTGTTTGTTGCCAACATTGCAGCAACATTTGAAGTAACAGTGACATATATTAAAAATTCATGTTTGTTTCAATATTTATTGCCAACTATGGCACAACACTGCTGCAGCAGTGACATCAAACTTGATACCGAGATTGGAAAATGTCAACATTCATTTCACATTGCAACATTGCAGAAATGTTACGAAAATACTGTAAACATTGCCAACATTCAGGTGACATTCGGAACATTCCAGCAACATTTGCGTGTTACCTGGGAAGAACCAAAAAGGACCTCACATTCGGGTTCTCGAGTTTACGTAAGAATACGGGAACGAAAAATAGTTCGTAGAAAATAGACAAACCGACGAGTGCGGGACAGCAAAGTTCAAACAACGGGAAAAGAAGAAAACCATTGAATATGCATCGTAAACTTAAAAGACCGAGGAGGGAAAACAGGAGAGGGCTTACAGATATGGATGTAGAAACATTCTTGAATAATTTATGTTATGTTGAATAATATTGATTAGGTATTGTAAATAAAAATATTTTTAACAAGAATATATGAATTCATTATGGATTTAAACAGATTTAATTCTGAACTTAGGTCGTACAGCACGCGACACGCAATAGAAAATTATTATTAAAATAAAAAATCCAGTTACAGTAGTTATACATTATTGTCTTGGCATTTCTTGCTGTTTAGTTCTTTTTCAAATACGTCATCCTCGTCCCATCCCGCGAATTCTGCTTCTCTGGGCCATGTACGGATTGACGAAGCGAGTCGGTTTCTTCGCGGGTCGAACGGTTGTCCTAATGGGAGCTTGACGAGCTTGTCGCAACGGCAATATCACCGGATTTGCTTCTACCATTATTAAACTCGCTACAATCAACAGCATAATAATATATTTCATATTTTCCTACAAGAAAACATAAAATTTGACAATTGCTTCAATTATAAATGTACCATGTTTACTTATAATAGTAATACTTACAAATATCAAAATGAGCGATTTCACAGCAATCAGATGTGAGTTTGAAAAGAGCAGTTTTAGCTGTTCAATATGGTTTAAGGTCGAAGTTGGTTTTATTTTTGTCTCTGAAATTTACCTCTTTTTATAGGAAATAGTTAATACCAAACAATCCAAAGTTGTACTGTGCGTTGTTATGGACTCTACGGAATTGGCGCGATTATTTATAGTATTGACGTCATATGTTATGGTCCCACAAGCTTATTCCAGTTATTGCTGGTTATATACAGTGTGTGCAATAATTTAAATAAACAAGAAGAAGGAAAAGAATTAAATCAATTTATTTTGTTGACACTCTTTCTGCTGTCATTTGCGATTTGTAATAAACCGTTGGATGTTGATGATGGCAAGAATAGTTTTTTTTACATGGCCCTAGGTGCTGCTAGTGACAATTTAAAAAAAGTTCACATACAGGATGATGACTTTGACATTGACATCATAATAGTGCTATTTTTAGCTCTCTTACGCGAATAGATGAATTAGTACATCACTAGGATTTCGGAGCATTTATTACACTTACACACCACTCGTCCAGATTTATCGATGAAATTATCGGACCTATTGATTTTAACTTTGGGAGAAGTAATTTTTTAAATATACTCTACTACTATTATTATTTAAGGGTTATTATTGGGGAGATACATGGAATAAAACCGCAAATAAACCCTGGAGGTTGTTTATTTATGTTGTAGGTGTAACAACCGAGGTCAGGCGAAGTTGTTTAGAATGTCCGGAAGCTTAATGTTGTATGCACATGGGGAAGCAAAGAAGCGAAAAGCAGAAATAAGAATAATTGCCGGATTTGTTTCAGAGAGTTTTTTTTAAACAAAATTTAAGCTCGAAATATTTAGACGGAAATGGAACGGAGATGTGCAAAAAAAAAAAGTTTTGCTCAATGTTCGACAGAAATCGAATTTTTAGGTTGAAATATCTACTTAGCACTGGGAAATTGTAATTTCTGTACCTACAGCCTACAGGACTAATTTGGAATTTGAATAATCGTTACTACTTCAATTTCCTCTGGAGGTTGCTCACATTAAACATAAAAAATGAGAATACTTTTGCTCAATTAAGCTTTTTGTATAGTTTTTATGCTTAGAGGGTCTACGACATTAGAAATTTTATGATTGAATAATGTTTTTTTCTAGCAATCTCTGCTGGATGATCTGACGCCAAGACAAATAAGCATGCTCAGTCAAATGATGCAAGCAGAAACTCACCACACTCACCTTTTGGAAATGGCATTAGGCCAAATCAACCATTCGGACAAACGGAACACGTTTTGTCTTAAAAACGTTTTTTTGTCCGAAAAACGTTTTTGTGCACAAAACGTTCAAAAAAAATTATGTGTTAATGGCACATTAATGACTTCATTCGTGGTATTGCACACAATTTGTGAATAATAAATAATTTAAATAATATAAAATATATAATAAAACTTCCTTAACTTAATTTCATTTTTTATTTTTTATCTTTGTTTATTTCTTTTTATTTTTTTATAATTTTTTTTCATCTTTTATTTTCATTAATTTTTTTTTCAACGAATTACATATTTATACATTTTCTATTCAAAACATTTAAATTTATAAGCGTGTGTTTAAATCGTGTGTTTAGACGGAACGTAAGAATTACAAAATTTTGTGCAAACTGCAAATACTAGTACTTTTTTTAAAACTCATATTAATTATACATTAATTAAACTTTTTAATGTGTTCTTTGTGCAATATCTGCTACAATTAACCAATGAGAGGCTTTAAAGACAAAAAAAAAAATAAAAAACACAAAGCGTTCGCAAAAATTACATCATAATCCTTTCGCTAAAAAATATATCTATTAATACGAGTAAGAGTGAACGAGTATTTATAAATGAAGAGAGGCAAAAATAGGTAAAATAAAGATGAGTGAAGATGCGGTAATTTGGTTGCTGTTTCCCGATAGTTCGATAATTTCTCTCGCCACCACTGTTTTACACGGTGTAGGATGAATCATGGCAACTAGTAAGCCGCGAACAACTTCTTTTATATTGTCCCCACAATCATCGAGGATCTCTAGTAAACAAGTTCCCCATTTTCCTCTTGTGCTACAAATAAAAATAATTTGAATTTTTAATATAAAATACAGAATTTCGACGTACTAGCAATTTGTATTGGACCGGAAACTGAGTATAAACCATTTTTCTTGAATATAGTGGTATTTCTGGTTGCATTGGCGGATTTCTTTCGTTTTGTTTCCGAGACAATTTTTCGTTTTTTCGTTAGTTATTTCTGGAAAGCAAAATTTATTTCAAATTCGGTTGTGCTCAACAATTGATGTGCTTTATTGGTACCTTTCACTCTGTAACCGTTTTCACTGCACACAAATTTCAAACCATGGGTTAATGAAACTATCGGGTCCTCTATAAATTCTTTCTGGTGGCTTTCGGATAAACACGCGCCTAATTTGTCTTTGAAGTCGGTTAAGCATTGTTTCAGAGAATTTTGCCTAAAAATAATGGTAATAAATTTGTTGAACAAGAGTTATTGGCAAAAAAAAAGCAGATAAAGAAATTAGACGGTTGAATCAAGACTGAAAAAAAAAATTGTGACTTTTTAACTTTTTGTGGGACAGAAAACTACTTTTTAGGCATGCAAATGCGGCTCAGAAATAGACAAATGCATTAATAGGCTTTAATACGTTTTTATTTTTTAACAAGTATTTTAAATGCCTTTTTTTAGGCACGAGCGTATACTTTGATGCATGAACGTTTTTTTTCAGGCACACAAATATACTCTCTTGCTTCAGAAATCACTTTGTAGACAAGTATATACTTTTAGGTGCAAATAAGCTACTTCTCACACTCGCCTGACACCCTTTTTGGGTTTTTTGACTTTGCGACTAATGGGAGACGCCATTGGCACTACTATTGCTACAGTACAGTGTACACCTATATTAGGTGCGTTCAATTCCAAAGTGATTATAAAAGCATAATTAAATCTGATTATAGAGAATCAGTTTAATCTGCTTTAAGCATTGAACGTGTTATTAAGTTTCAGTCTGTGCATGCGCAGTTGCAAACTTAAATATTCTAGGATCAAGTTCCTTGATCGGAACTAGTTCTTAATCAAAAATCCATGTCCGGATTGTTGTAGTTTTCTCCTTTCAGTTAACATTTTAAGTTACTATAAAATAGTAGTATACATTAAAGTATACTAAAAGTGTTGTAATGTAGTATAAAATATATAAAAAAGCACTGAAATCTCTTAATAAAGTCGATCGAGTGTCACCTTGATCAATCTCGAATCCAAAATGGCTGCCAAAAATGCTGCCATAAACAAGATTTCAGCAGCATAAACAACCCTCAACGTGGTTTATGTAAAAACGGTTTATGGGTAAACTGATTGTTGGAGAATGACGTAAAAATCGTCATTTCCGCCTAGCGAGAATCAAAAGAATCAAGATAAACAGTTTATCCCTTTGGAATTGAATGCACCTAAATGTAGTTAGCTAATGACTTAAATACTGTGCTAATGAGCACCACACATTTTATATTATGGAATATGCACGGGATATATATACGTACACCCCAAAATAATAATGTAGCAAGCGCGCCCCAGACCTTCACAAATTAATTTCTCACTACAATTATATCAGCAAAGTTAATCTTTTTTCTGGAATCACTTTTATTATGGAAAAAAATATTTATTACGATAGTAAACACAACGGATTGACTCAAATCGACTTTTTCTTCTAAAGTTTTTTTTTTTTTTTTTTTTTGGCACAGAAAATTTCTAACCTCTTATCAAACTACGATGTATTGAGCATTCGGAACTTGACTTACGTACACATTTCCGTCATATTTGGTTCAATTCTGCCAAAATGAAAATACTGTTGAATCGTCTGGAGTCCATTAGCGTGGCAAATAAAGAAGTCATTTAAGCTTTTTTCTAGGTCAATTTTTCTCTCGTTAATACATTCGATCGAGACAAGTTCTCTTATCCTCTCAGCGTAATAAGTTTCGCACAAAACATCTATGAAATAAATTTCTTCTCATTAGACGAAAAGTTGAAGTTACGGCAAAAATTTACCTGTTACACCTATCACGATGAGGAGACAGAAGCAAGAAGTAATGCGAGTTACCATCATTTTAAAAACGTGCACTTTTCAATGATGGATCACTTGAGAAAAAGAAAAAGATAGATGTAGATACAAGTATGCTATTTTTGTACTACTAAGTCAGGAATTTGGACCAGTTCCAACCGTTAAGGTCAAATATTCCATGTTTATATTTGAATTTTAAACGAGCCATGAAACTAATTTTGCATTTGCAAAAAATATTCAGTATCATTCAGTTTAAAATTCAATATGTAGTAAAAACTAAAAAGTGATCAAAAAAGTTCTCTGAACAAACGTATCATCTTAGTTACCCGGTCGTCTGGTACTGGTGCCCCGAGCTTCGTAATACGAAATGTGAATTAAACATTCGGTATTTTGATAAAAGCTGTTAGCAGCTGGAGTGATGTCATCTATTTGAATAAGTAAAGAATGTATGTGTTTAAAGGGTTTACGACATTAAATTTTTTTATTGGTCCATTGGACAAAGCATGTTTAAAACCCTTAAATAGTTTTTCTGTGATTTTTTTGAAAAACATTAAAGGATTTAAATAAATGAAAACGAGCAGACGATTGACAATATGAAAAATGAGAGATAAAAGTGAGATCAAATCGAGAATGTGCGCGACTGTTACCAATTGTGATGCAAACCCACGGGCATAGTAATATGACATGGGGAATACCAACTATGACGTCTGAAACAGCGCCATGCTAGTAGTGGCCAACAATGTTTTTCATCAAGCTCATTATTTTTTTAATCATGTTCTGAAAAATAAATAAAAATTATTTCGGCCATTTCAAGAGATGACGAATATTATTCAGTCAAACAATTTTTAATGTCGTAAACTCTTTAAGGAGATTTGAAGTAGTTTATTACTTTAATGCATGGCGGCAGGCGGCAGCACAATTCAGAAGCTTCATCATGCAGGAATACAGGAAGTGTGTGTGGTCCATTTTTTTTTTAAATGTTTTTTCCGTTGTTATAAACATCCAAACGATATGATCCAACAAATAATTTATTTAAGTTTAAGCATACAGAACGAAATGTTACTTTAGATGAATATAAGTTATACTACAAGCGTTTAATGGGACTAGTAGCATGGCCTATGCTAGTATCAAATAAGATTACTTAGATTTTCCAAAACCTCGAACTCTGCTTCTTTGGGCCATAATTTTGTTCTGTGAACGGAATCGATATCCCCCATTTCTTTCATTGCCCTTTCTCGGTTGGTTAGTGTTTGCTGGATTAACTTGAGGATATGAATAAACCGTGATTAAGCCAATTAAAATCAGCACGAGGATGATCTTTTTCATATTCTAGAAAAACAAAATCCATAGAAATTATTTACATTCTTAGTAAGAAATTTACCGATCATTATCAGACATATTTTGGGAGAAGATCTGATGATGGTACCAGAACAACAGTTAAAATACGAGTCAAATAAACATGTTTACTTGTACATAGTGTAGGTACGGTATTTACATTTTGTTGAGTGAAATAAGTTGAAACTAAATAATCTGGCATATATTCTGTTATTCTTTCGACTTGATATTATTTACCGGTATAGGCGGTACTCGATGAGTTAGTTCTGTTGAGTTGATGAGCGTTGTAAGTGTTACTCGGGCTGTTCAAGTTTATTTACTTCGATAATTCTTGTCAATTGTTTTTATAAAACACAAATGCCATAAAAGTACTTACTGTTAGTGCAGTTGATCCCGATTACGCACTGTTGTTATCATGTTGCGTGGAGCTTGAATTATTTATGGTTCCGTGTTGATAACGAAGGAGTTTCAACTGCATGGTCAAACCTATGTTTACAGTTTAGCTCACTATAAGTCTTGTATTGTTGTATGAAATTACAGTAAATTTAAGTCTAAAATCAAGATTAAAGACACTTTATTTATTTCTTATATTGGTACTGATACTGACGTGATTACTATACTTCATTATACAAATTAGACAAATTATATAAATGGTAACCGAATTTGAGGAAATAATGTTATGTTTTGTAAAGAATTAATGAAGTCCATGAAACTTTGTATGGTAATAAAACTTCTGCCTTGTACAGGATCAAAGTCAAGGTCATCTTGAACATCCAATTTGGGCTGACCAACTTTTCTAGATCTTGAATCGTCGGTTGACTGAGTCTTACCAAGGACAATTAAATTCACGATAAGAACGGATATAAATAAATTCGTCATTATCTAAATTGAAGTAATAGTAATTTAGAAAGAAATGTAAACATGAAAAGAATAAATTCATAAATTGTACTCACAGATGCCATTTGACGTCTAATTGGAATTTTTCGTGATCTCAATGTTTTTGCAACTGCTTTTTTTACTCATTTTTACTTTCTTTTTAAAAGCAACTTTTACTAGGTTAGAAGAAGAATGAGTTGTTAGTAACCGAGACATTTTAAGTCTTTTAACATACTTTCTAATTCGGTTTGTTTTTAGGTCAGTTTTTCTCCGAGTAGATTTTAAGTTAAGCATGCACAATTTGACTTTGGTCACATTATCATCAATAGTTTATATTAATAGTTTATAAAATAATAATAAAAAAACTTAGATAAACAAAGCTTTTTGTCATGCGAATTTCACGGAAGCCGACAATATAGGAATGCAAATCTTGCAGGCTCATAAGTTGTATGGGACATTTTACTCTTTTTAAAGATTATACGACATTAGTTTTTATTGGTCCACTAGATCAAAGCATCGTTTGTAACGGGAATACCAACTATGTAGCGTCAGAAACATCACCCTGCCAGCAGTGGCCAACCACTGTCCTTCACCAAGCTCAAATTGGGATACAAAATGATTTGTTAAGAGGGAGGTGTTCTGACAACTTTAAAAAATAAATGAAAATCATTTAGGCCATTTTAAGGGATGGCGAAAATCATTCAAGGGTAAAATTTTTAATGTCGTAAACCCTTTAAAGTGTTTTGAGTTATGATAGCATACCACATTACTTTAGCAAATGTTTTTCTGATCTTATTTTTGCATTCGAATATTTGCTGTTGAAAAAATAGTACTACTTTTACTTTTACCAATGCTTTACTCGTATACACCACTGGAAAGTACGATTAGAATGAGGAAGATTTATTTAATCATACATATATTTTTATTGGTGTTTGTCAATAAAAAATAACAGGAATTAGACTTGAAAAAAAATAAACTTTTATCAGGTAGTACAAAACTTGGATCCTTTCGTTTGTAAATCTATCCAATCGTAATAATAGTCAGTTCGAGTGTAAATTGCGGGATAATTTGGACGTGCACAACCGTAACCCCATGACACCAATCCAATTAAATACCATCTTTGATTCTCTTGCCATACTAATGGTCCTCCTGAGTCACCCTGGAAACAAAAATAATTTTTTAAATATAGCATTTTGAAGTACCTTACAGTCCGTATCGATATCAGACAAATGAAATTATTACCTCGCAGGAATCTTTTTTTCCTTCAGTCCATCCTGCGCAGATAACGGAAGAAAGGACTGAATGAGCTCCGTAAGCATTTCTGCATTTGTTAAGTGATAAAATGGGCACTTCTACTTTCAGTAATGTTTCGGATCCTTTTCCACCTAGCAAAAAAATGTATTTTATAATTTAGATATTATGTGAATACCGTATATACTCGCGTATAAGTCGACTCCGACTTAAAACGGGTCAAAAACCATTGACCCGCGTATAAGTCGAATTGGAAGAAAAATACCAGGATTTGGTCCAAAAATCCTCGACTTTATACGCGAGCATATACGGTATTCACAAATCACGTTCGTTCAACGTTCAGGCCACCTTATAGGTAGCCTATGGGGTGGCCTGCACGTTGAATGGACGTGATTTGTAAAATTCTAAAAAAAAAAATGTTTGTTTCTTTGACCCGCGTATAAGTCGAATTTGGAAAAATAGGCCTAGATTTGGTCCAAAAATCTTCGACTTATATGCGAGTATATACGGTAGCCTAATTAGTGATTTACGGTACCTTCTTTGGTTTTGCCCCACCCAGATACAGTTGCAATCTTGCCATGGTAATTTTGCAGTGGTCTAGGCATGCAGGCGGGTTTCATATTATCGTCGAAGATAATATTTCTCATCATTTTGACTAAAGCGATGTCATTAATGAAGCCATCTTCTTTGTAATTTGGGTGCACAATCACCTCACTCGAAGGCATCAACTCATCTATTGTTTTGGGATTGGTCCAATCGTATCCACCAAGAAGGATGAATACTTGCCACGTGTCGTGACTGTTACATTTGAGAGATTAAACAAAATTTATTACTGTAAAACTTGTTTTAATAAAAACATCCCAGTCTTCATTATGATAATACTGTTATTACGCCAAAAACTGCGGAGACCACCAAGTTAACCAGCCTGACAAAGCAGCCATATCAGCTAAAACAATTTTTTTTACGAGTACAACTTTTTAAGTTGGAATGACTTGGTTGAGAAATTATTCTCATTTCTTAAATAACCAGCATTATTGGTTTAATAAACCATTTAAAAAACAACAACAACAAAAAACAAATTTCTATTGCCATGTAATGCTTAGTTCCCACTTGGCAGAAATTCTGACAGAAAATTTTCTGCTGTGCAGAAAAGTATGTTTTTCTGTCGTTGGCTTCCACCTGTGGACTGAAAAGTGGGCAAAAAAGTGCTAAAAAGTAGAATTTAAAAATGGATGCCAGCTAAGGAAGGCAATTTGTAAACACTGCTGCTTTTTACACTCAAAATTTTCTACAGCAGAAAATTTTCTGTCGGAATTTCTGCCAAGTGGGAACTAAGTTAAGCAGAAAGATTTTTAAGAAACGTCCAATAAAATTGAACAAACAAACAACATAAAATATTATAATGGCTCGCAGATGATGTACTTGGCTTTTGCACAACATTATTATTTCTTATCTACAATTTGTGTAGGCCTATTTAATGTTACATATTATATTATATTATTATATTATACTTCCTCGATTGTTTTTGTAAACAGCTGTGAGGTATCTTTCGAGTTGATTTAATTTTTTGATTTTTTTAATTGTTTAAAAATATATTTTATCGATTGATTCATTGAATATGGTAATTAAAAAAATAAAAGAAACCGGTTATAACAAAAGAATTGAATGTAATTGAAGGCCAATGTCGACTGGAATTTTTTATTATTTTTTCCAGGTGTTTGTAAATTAATGATAACAAATCAAAAATGTTGAAAAAAGAAAGGAGCAAATATTTTAGATCAGATTTTCCAACTTAATTTTTTTAAGTCTTTTTTCATAACATACACCAGCCAATTGACAATTGTTGTATATGTGCCATTGTTTTCTAAACAAATTACATTCTATCTATATCTTGGTGTATGTTAACGTTTTTATTTCATTGAAAATTTGTTCAATAGAAATTGATTTTAGTCTCTAATTTTTTTTCAATTCCGTGTTAGAAAAGTAATATTTAAACCACAGATTTTTCTTATTTTTTTGTCAACTTAAAACATCAACTTTTGAACTTAATGTTAATGCCAAATGGCAAAGTGAGAAAAGCATGAAAGCCAAAATTGTACAATCGGAATCCACCTATTGTTTTTAAGTCTTGTTTTTTGGTTATACACTCATAGAAAAAAAGGGGCATTTTACTCCAATTTTGGTGTTTGGAAGCATATTAGTACTTAAAGGAGTAACTGAAACAAAACTACTACATGAGAGAGAAAAAATTTACTTCAACAAGTGGCTATTTAACACCATCAGGTAGTTTGACATTGCTTCACTTCAAGTTAGAGTGTAATTATTCCATGTTTGAGTATTCCTACTCTATCACCTAAGAGAGTAAATAAGTTGGAGTATACCCATTCCCCATAGGTATTCCTTGTATTCCTTCTCCATCAAATCAGAGAGTAGACAAGTAGGAGTATAACAATTCCAAGTGTGAGTATACCTACTCCACAAAATAAAAAAGAGACAAGTTGGAGTATAACTATTCCACATATGTGTATTCATAAGTGGGAATATACTATTTTTATACTTGATTGACATCATTTACCACTTGATTTGATATCAAGTGGTGAATGAGGTGGAGAAGTGGTGAATAAATAATATTCAGTCTCAGATTCTGTTGGAGTTCCAGGTAGCTTAATGGTAAAGCATCCAACCGGCAATTGGGGGATCTGGGTTCAAGTCCCAGCCCGGACTCCAATGGAGTCTGGACTGTTTGTTTTTCACCAAGTATGAATGTTATGAGAACATTATAATCATTGATTTTCCAATGTGTTTTTGTGTTGTTATCTTAATAATAAGTATGTTTACAAAGAGTAGAACTATTCTTTCTTTAGCTTACTTGGTGGTGTTTTTTGATCTGACCACCTTGGATGGCCAGCTTACTTGGTGGGTCCTGCAGCTGGGCTGTCTTTGGGATGATTCTTTATTCTGATGGGGTAATTGTATTTCTTTCGCCATTGTTTTACTATTACTCCCCAGACGTGTACTCAAATCACTAGATTGACAAGAGTAAAAATAGTATTTTGGATTTGTACTCCAAATGGGTTTTTCAACACAATACTCCTTTAGGGAGACAATATGCACCATTTCTATTGGGAGTATTATTACTTCAAAAATGGAGTCAGCCATGGGACAAGCGCCGTACTCCACAATTGGAGTAAAACGCCCCCTTTTTTTCTATGAGTGTAGTGTGTACTGCCAGGCGCTACTTTCTTAGCAGACCGTTTTGTTGGGAAATCTCCAACCCTTGGTTGATGCTAAAGTTTACTGTAGTACACACAGCCCCAATCTGTACATGGAATGACACAGGAAATCGAAGTCTGATGATTCCTGTTTTGTGTAGTACATACAAAAAATTTTCCTTGTGGTGAAAGGTTCCATACTGGCAAAATTTGAGGTTCTCATGTAAGTCGACCCGCATATAAGTCGACCCTGACTTAAAACGGGTCAAAAAGCATTGAATTTGACCCCCTAAATTTTATTTCTTTATTATTTTATTTTTTTAAAACTTAAAACGGCTATTGACCCGCGTATAAATCAAACCAAATAAAATAAAAAAAATAAAATAATAAAACTAAAAAAAATGAAATAAAAGATTTGGTCCAAAAATCCTCGACTTATACGCGGGTATATACGGTACTGCCCACCTTACATTGCCTGTAAGAACGCTAAATGATTGCTGGTTAAAAAACTTATTCTTGACAAATCACGCTCACGCAGTTTTCTTACTTTCTTGTTCAGATCATCCTCTTTGAGATTGTCATCACTCATCAGGCTATATTTCTTTCATTCACATAAAGGAAAGAGTACACAAAACAAATACCAAAGTCAAAAAAGGAAGAAAGCTAGAAATACATGAAATTCCAAAATAGAATGATAATTAAATAAAAAATATTATTTTTTAAAACACATACCTTCTATTAACACAAATGCTCTGAAAAGTATAAAATAATTTTTTTTCTTCAAAAATGCTCTGGAAAGGAGAAAATAATTTTTTTTTCCAAAATGCTCTGAAAAGGAGAAAATAATTTTTTTTCCAAAATGCTCTGAAAAGGAGAAAATAATTTTTTTCTCAAAATGCTCTGAAAAAAAAAAATAATTTTTTTCAAATTTTTTTAAA
>JH432107.1:172592-183862 GCA_000239455.1 Strigamia maritima
AAAAAAAAATTTTGAAAAAAAATTATTTTCTTTTTTTCAGAGCATTTTGAGAAAAAAAATTATTTTCTCCTTTTCAGAGCATTTTGGAAAAAAAAAATTATTTTCTCCTTTTCAGAGCATTTTTGAAGAAAAAAAAATTATTTTATACTTTTCAGAGCATTTGTGTTAATAGAAGGTATGTGTTTTAAAAAATGATATTTTTTTAAAATTATTTTTGCTTTTTTAGATTTGAAACTAAGGCTAAAACTAAAAACCAACTAACATACTTTCTGAGTTTGATTTATAAATTCAGAATTCACAGAATATGAATTCTGTGAGTTTTAAACGATAAAAGAGATGGAAATACATTATTTCGCCAAAAATCAAAGATATCTACCGCACAGTTTTTTTTAAAATTGACTTTGAAGATGAAAAAGTGCAATTTTCTGAGTTTGATCGCCATTTTAAATTCAAAATATCACAGGATATAAATTCTGTGAGTTTTAAATGATAAAAGAGATGGAAATACATTTTTTCGCCAAAAATCAGAGATATCTACTGCACAGTTTTTTTTAAAATTGACTTTTAAGATGAAAAAGTGCAATTTTCTGAGTTTGATCGCCATTTTAAATTCGAAATATCACATGATATGAATTCTGTGAGTTTTAAACTATAAAAGAGATGGAAATACATTATTTCGCCAAAAATCAGAGATATCTACCGCACAGTTTTTTTATTAAATTGACTAAAAAGTGCAATTTTCTGAGTTTGATCGCCATTTTAAATTCAAAATATCACAGGATATGAATTCTGTGAGTTTTAAACTATAAAAGAGATGGAAATACATTATTTCACCAAAAATCAGAGATATCTACCGCACAGTTATTTTTAAAATTGACTTTCAAGATGAAAAAGTGCATTTTTTCGAATACGCTGACCCTTGGGGGCTTCCGTACAACGCGTATTTTACCATGCGGCCGAAACTTTCGATCGCAATTTAAAGTACTTGTTGACAACTTCTGTAAAAAATAAACATATCGGTTGTAATCAGCTTCAAAAGGGCTTTCTTTCTATATAAATAACAAAGCATATAGTCCAACTTTATTTTTTGAAGTGGAGTTTTGGTAAAAAGAAAATTTGGGCGCCATTTGCAATTTCCGAATTGTGACGTCATTTCCTCCTTGCGACGCACAGATACATACATACACAGACAAGTGAAGTTAATATAAGGTATGTAATAAAAATGGCCAGTTTTATAGACGAAAAAAATAAAAAGCAAAATATGGGTGTTTAGAACATTTTTAAAACATTTCAGCAAGAAGTTACATTAGAGTTGTTTTTTATAGTTTAACTTCGAAAACTGAAAAAATTAGAACGACACCAGAATAGTTTCTTCTGAAATACCACAATTGTTGAAATCAAACCTGGAGTAATGAAGTTGGTTAGAAATCGAAATTTGTGTTTTATGGCTGCAAAGCTGGCCAGTGAAGCTGATTATTTTTAAACTTGCATTTGGTACCCACTAAATGGCCAAAATACTCCAAATTTATACATTTCAAAGTTGTTCAAATTAGGTTCCACCTTATTTTGACAAGAAGGGACAGAAAGAGGAACACACACTGATGAAAAAGATAACGGCAGAGGTGAAGGAAGAGATAGAGGATCGGAAACACCGATAAAGGAAAATAAGAAAACATGTTGCAAAATTAACTAATTCAATTATGAACTGAATTAATTCATTTTCATTCTGTTTTCAGATATTCTGGGAGAATATTTGAATGGTCAAGAGAATATGCAACTATACAGGGTGTTTCATAAAAACTGTCCTCTGTAAATTTCTCCAAATGGGGGATAAATGGATGTCTGGTCATTATGGTTTTGTAGAGCCATGGCGATGATCATGTGCTCACTCTGGTCACATGATCTTTGACTTTGAAACGACCCTTCAAGGTACTCGTAATGCTATCTCAGAAACTGAGGATCGTAGCTATTAAGGTTCCAATTAGAAGGTTGTGGAGCATGGTCTAATTGGTCTAAAAACATAATTTAATGCAAAACATTTTCTTATGAAAATTATGAGAAAATTTAGGCAGGCAGAAAACTAGCAGAAATGATGAAAGTCAATAAAAAAAATTTGGTTTACTCCAAAATAACATTTTTTTGCTTCAAGACATCACATATCACAAATGTGGCCTGATCATTATAGTTTTGTCGCCATGGCCCATTTTCTTTAAAACCATGATGATCAGGCCCCCAACTTGGAGAAAATTACAGGTGACAGTTTTTACAATGTTAGGCAGTGATTGATGGATCGAAATGGCTGATGGTGATCTTGGTTTGCTTCATGCTTTTGTGTCACTGTTTTTTCAAGATCATTTATAAACCAGTTTAGTTACTATACCCTCCTGCTGGTTACTCTATCTCCAATTTATCTAATTTATGCAGCTTTTATTGTGTAAAACTATGGTTAAAAGAAAAACTGTTCTTCGGAGTGATGTGATACTGCATGACTATATTGTAGCACATTGTAATTAGTTGCATATTCTCTCGATGATATTACTTTCTTTAATTCTTTTCTGTTTCTCACTTATAAACACAATGTCCAGCTGTAAGCACATATCCTGCAAGAAAATTTAAAATGAAATAAATTTTGAAACATTTTCTTTCCCTTTTATCTTTAACTATTATTGAGTAAAGATCCACCACAATATGGTCTTCCATGACGTGTGGTAATTCCTACCTAAACAAATAAACAAAAAAAAAAAAACGCTGTATGAATTGAGTAGTTTGTAAATTGACAATAATTGATACGGTTTTTTTTCAAAAATAATTTTCAAAATCCAAATAATAAATTTTAAAGCACATGATAATCAATTATAATTTAAAATGTTTAATTGTATCGCGTGATTGAAAATTTAGCATTCGGTTTGTGAGAATATAGAAAAATAAAGAAAAATAAAGAAAAATGCTAAGTTTCTAATGAACTCACATGCCATGGAAATTCATTAACTTTGGCAGAAATTCCACCAATAATTTTTCCTCCAAGGAACAACGTATTCAACCCACAACCAAAAAAAAAAAAAAAAATAGAAAAAGCAAGTGTTTTATAACTTGTATAAAAATATGTTTACAACTTAAAACTCACTGCAGCGCCTGGGACGACCAATTTCAAAAGATATAAAAGCTGTAAATGAAATGAAATAAAATTTTATGAAATAAAACCTAATCAAAAGTTTCATTTTACAAGTTTTAATGCAGAAAAAATAGATTTATTTTGTAACATGTGATTATATGTTGCAAATAACGATTTTTCTACAATGCATGCTTAAAATTTGCTTGTTTATTCACCAAGAAATACAATATATATATATATAGCACTTACTTGGAAATAGAACTGTAAAGCCGATTATATAAGCAATTAGACCAAGCATGATGAGTGTTTATTTACTAACATAACATGTTATTTACGAGGATGATTTATTTAATACTTATTGCCATATCCTGGTAGTAAATATTGTTAATTAACAAATTGCTTTTATACTGCCCATCTTAAAAGTTTCCGACGTACAATACAGTAGTTTTCATTTAGCAAACTACGATCAAGATAAAATAACAATCAATTAGCCAATTAAAAATTAAATATTCTGGAGCCCGGTAAAGCTCCAACTTGCAATACTCAGCACCGCTAACATACGAGTATGTGGATCAAGTGTCACTGTGAGAGGCGAGATGTAATGTAATCCTTCTCCTGCAGTAAAATCTATTATGACGCCATCAAATACTTTTGAATATTTGATCTGCTTTCTACTTAATTGTAGAGTGATGTTTTTTTTCTTTCTAGTTTTGACGTTGATTTTTTTCATTCCTTTATTTTCCCATTTAGTCCCATTCCCATATTTCAATGGATACCTACTAGAAGAGTTACAGCTTTACTCACAAAATGCCCTCTATACCCTTGCTTTTGATTTCTAATTCCGATTTACAACATTTCGTATTATTTGTTTAAATTTGTTGCCAAACCGAGGTGACCGATTAAATGCTATAAATGTAAACAAATAACAAATTGAAAAACTTAATTGCAGCAAATATGCGCTGTGCAGTATGTCTCAAAAAATGTTGAGACACATTTAATTTATGAAAAATATTCATTACAACATTTGACATAGCGCAGTTGATCAACAACTAAAGTATGGTAACATATCCTTGCATAATACACTGTCATTTTGAACATCAGCATCGTCATCAGTTGACCTGGTTTCAAAACTATTGTTTTTATTGCTTTTAGAAAAAAAAAAAAAAAAATTGAAATGCGTCTACATTTTTCTTCTACCATACTGTTTCACCCGTAAATACAATGTGCAGCCGTAATGACATATTCTAGTTAAAAAAAGTAAAAATTAAAAAAATGACTAATATAGGACTAATACACGATTTAGTATTTACGATTGCTTATTTTAGAATTCCACCATAGTAAGGAAATTCTTCTTTTGTTGATATTTCCAACTGTAATGAGAAAAGAACAATTTATGACGATTATGCGTGTAATACACTACTCGTACTGTCACTATACTGTATTCTACATTGGTTTAAGACTAACCTGCGGTTGGAAATTCTTTATAGGGTAAGTTTCAATTGGTTTGGTTAAATTTTTCAATCCAATCCGCACACAAATAATTGTTTTTTATTAATACTATAGAATCAAAATACAATTTTAATATGTAACTAACTTACTGCAATAACCAGAAGCCAGTAGGACCTGCAATTTGGTATTTTGTGTAGATTGCCATCATGATGAAATTTCCAGAGGAAATAATCGTGGGTTAATTACACAGAATACATTAAATATTCAGTGGCTCGTAATTTCCTACTTGAAAAATGAGTTACTGTTAACAGCAAAAATAAATGTTACTTCTGCTGTTACAGTTAAAAACAGGACGTTTGCAATTGAGCCGAGCATATCGATTGCTCCTACACAAATAACCTAACCTAACCTATTTAACATTTACGATTTCATTTGATTCAATGGTTTCATTTATTTTTATTTTTAATTGTCAATTCTAACACATCCTGGTTACGCATTAGATGAGTAAATACACATATTAGCTCAGTTTGACTTTGCAATTGTTAGGCTTTTCTGCACTGCAGTAGTGATACTACATTATTGTTGTAATGGCGCTATTTAGTTCTTACTATTCATCTATTGTATTGTTTTATTCGCATTGGCATCGCGCAAAAAAAAATTGTCAATAAAGAAACATATATATGTGGGGAACATAGCTGTAATTTTATTTAGTACGAAAAGTAAAATATATTTTCACTCGTTTGCAAATTTAGGCATAAAATATTCAATTATTGACCAGAAACATTTGTACATTTTCGAAGAAGGATGGCGTCATTAAAGAGATGTTTCTTATTCATGAGCATGTAGTCGAAATTAAAATGATGACGGGAATTCGAAAGATGAAAACCAAACGGCAGCGATTCGGTGAAGCTTGCGAATCTAGCTGTTTGCTAAACAATTAAAAAAAAAAAAGAAAAAAGAATATTAAAGAATGATTCGAAAAAATGGCCGACGCAATATTTTCTTACCTTTTAAATTCTTTTTGTTAATTTCAACTGGTGAAATCAGCCATATGTTCCTCTCTCGAAATTTGCAATTTTTTTTTTTAAATTCTGAAAATCCAATAAATTAAAAAATCAAATTTCAATTGCAACAAAAATATCTTCCGTTATACTTTGTAATGAAAATAAAAAGTGAATTCAGGGACAACTTCCCTTTCTTATAGCAGCCATCACTAAAGCTATGCCGCCGACCAGCGCGATCGTCATAGCGAAGCATCTACAGTTAAACCCGCTACCGCCGCCACCGCTGCTGGCTTGGCAGCAAGCGGCAGCCGCTTGCTCGTGACAACATTGCGGAACCATAGTAATATATTACGATCGACTTAGTTCAGCGTCGATTGGCAGACCGAAACACAACCGACACGGCTTAGAACTAAGTGATGACTGCCAACAACTTGAATTCGGCGCATGGACTCGCGCCATCAGCGCGAGACATCACGTTCCCATTGTTGCGCAAAAAAGAACTTAACAAATTTTAAACCTAAAAAATCTTAATAAACAAATCGAAAAATAGGCTTAAAATTGCTCACTAGCCGCGATTTCGAATTTCCATACTCATACGTGTTAAAATTGACGAAACATGAATTTTTACTTTAAATAAATTAATATTAGAACACTGGCCGCCATTTTTTTCCCCCTTTTTTTTCTTTTTTTTCTTCTTTTTCAATTTCAATTTCGTGTTGCTTACAAATTCTAGATATGACGGCAGCCGCAACAGCGAGCGCTCCCACAAGAGCAAGGATTTGAATCATGCACTTGCAAGAACTCTGGTTATTGCCACACTGGGCCACAGCTTGACCACACTGTTGTACTGCATTGCATCCCGCCATCCTTCAAAATATATGAAAAATGCTTCACCGGGAGTGGACCGCTGCGCTGCTTCTTTGCTGCACTGGACTAATTCGACAACTGCGCGCGGAATAAAACAAAGAATGACTGATCCACTCCATACGTGCGGCCTGCGCGCGCCGCCATTCTTGCGTTGCTAACCACTCGTCGTTGCTATTAGCAATCGGTGTTCTAAATCGCATTAACTAAACTAATAGGCCTACAATATTAGGCTTATTTATTTGCAATAATAATAATAATAATAAAAATAAATCACGTTTTATATTTAGAAAAGATTTTTCTTTTAGATAAGATGGATGAATAAAATGGATAAATGATGTACTTACATTTACGGCTAATAAGCGCCCACATGATTTTTTTTTCTTTTTTCACGGGTTTTGTTGAGTTACAATTGCTTTAAAGCTGAACTCAACAGGAACACACCAGCGACAAAGCCGACGACCAAGACGACGCATTGACAGTCCATGTTGGGAAGTGTAAATCCGCAAAACTGCATACTGATAAAAATCTGGCTGATAAATTTCACCCTTTACCGTTGTACCTGTATCTGTACCGCAAATTGGCTCGATTTTTTTTCTTTTTGTTGCTTTTCAATGTACGAACGAAGCAATATCGTTCGTTGTTACGAAAGGTTACGGAATCAACCAAACTTTGAAAAATCTAATCTAACAATCGCGGTTACTAAGCACCACGTGGTTTTCGACAATCATTGTTTATTCGTCATTCTTGAGCAATAAGCAATCGAACAAACCTAAAGTAGCACTTGAAAAATGCACAAAATTTATCAAATAATTATCCTAATCCTCCCTGAAGTTGCACTTGCCTATTTACCTATATGACTTATATTAGTGATGTCTGTGCCATCACTGATTCCAGCATCCGTGAATCACATGTTTTCTATTGATCGACAAATTTGTTTGTTTTTATCATAACATTTAGTTACATGTCTATCTTGCTGTTTAGGTTGACCACATAGCCAGATGCTGTATATCGTGATCGTCTCTTTTCAGATTATTTGATTTCATTTGGAATTTTTACATTTCGGATGAAAGTGAAAGTGAAATGAAAATTGTCGAGAGAGGTCTCACCGTCAAGAGAGTTGAACTCGACTTGAGTAAACTTGCAAACGTTAGTAAAGTCACAAGTGTTTTATTTTCTTTCTTTCTTTTAGTCAATACAATCCCGTACTGTATCGAATTCTTTATAATTGGTGCAAGCTAAAGGATTTGCTCATTCCTGAGGATATGCGAGACGTTTTCAACCCCTCTTCCGAAGCGATAGGCTCATTCGCAGCGATAAACAAACTTTTCGTTTGCAATTGCGAAAGAAATTTACGAACGGATAATGTTTAGATCAGAGTGTGTCACTACTGTGTCAGAATTTCCCTTCAAAAGGGATACAATTCTCAAGTACCGTATGTTCTCAAGTACTCGCATTTGTTTTGTTTTGGTTTTGAAAAGATTTTCTATTTGTTATTTCTTTTCTTTTTACTTTAAACGTTTGATAACAGAGGGCAACTAACGTCAGTCTCGGTCTCGGTCAGAGTTGCAGCTGGCGAATATAAAGGAAAGCTCCGCTATTAAACATCGAGGACGAGGCAACACGATACGTGACGTGCTAAGTTAGCACGTCACGAGGGGGTAATTATTAGCACGTCACGAGGGGGTAATTTGAGTTTTATTTTTTAAACTGTTTTAAGCTTTAGCTCAACTATAACTAAACTTATAATATTCTAGCATAGAAAAATATTAATACACTGATACACGGTTTTACCCAGTACCCAGTTTGCACTGGCTCCATCAGCTGCCATCAATCGAGGTCCGACACAACTGTCGACTGTCGTCTGACGTTGTTTTTGTTTTAATCACCATACTGCGCTACAGTAGTGCGCTGCTCGCTAATGAGCTACTGAGCACCAAATTCAAAATCTCGGAATTTGGTTTATCCTGTGAAGTAAAATATGGTATATTTGAGACTAGTACGGTAATACAAGCTGACTCCAGGCGCTTGCAATTAGCATGAGCGAGCTTACCGCATACATATGTAAAAGTAAATATTTAAAAAGTAATGATAAATTTGGCCACCAAATTAAAACCAAGTTGATCGAAGAAATTTTTTAATTTGTTTTTTTAAAAAGAAATTGTTGTAATGCAAGCTAACCATTGCTCCGATTAGATTTAATGGAAAGCTGAGACAATTTGGCATATTTCACAATCATTAAATATAAAATTCCGTATTTTATTTTGCCGCTATTTCTTTGCCGCTCTCTTTGGATTTTGCTGGAAAATGAAAATAAAACTACTTTCCCGACGCCTCGATTAAAAAAAGAATATTATAAGCTTTCTACTGTATCCAAGAAGGTAATGAAGTCATCCCTAATAATGGCTTTTATTGAATCAACTTTAATTAACATCCATGAAAAATAAAAATTGTAATTTTTACACTACACTACACCATTTATTTAGTAAGTAGACTTGGCTTGATGATTACATTCTGCAACTTGGCACAACACAAAACTGAATCATTAGAGTATACAAGTAAGTAAGCACAGTGTCCACGATTTGCATACTCAGTATTGTGTTTAACTTCGGACTGAGAAGCTTGATCGCATGACTTGTCCACTCTACCGTAGTCTTATCTCTCATATTGCTCTGTAGACAGGAATAGAAGTAATGTGAGCTAGAATTCACAATTTAATCTTGCTTTTTACCTTTTCTGCTGTTCATGCCTTTTAAAATTTCTTTTTATCTTTTTTAAAAATCGCAATTGCCACTATGTGTCAGACCTGTCACAATTGTGTGTGCAAAGGCAGTAGATCTAGGCAGCCTCAGCTTCACAAATTTATTCATTCTTTGATTCTTCCTGATAAAAATATATATACAAAATTATATTTACTGTAGCCAGCTAAAAAAAATTTAGAAACGAAAATTTTATCTAATTTTATTATTTTTTTTTATATCAACAACTGGATCAACTGCAACTTTTCTTAAAACAGTTATTGTCAGTGTCTGCAGATGATAATATAACCTTATAGTAAAAAAAAATCTATTTATGGAAATGTTGTGAATATAAATTGCATCGCAACAGGCAGTCGCACAAACAGATCAGGAGCAACGGATGGGTTGAAAAAATACTCTCAACATTTTTCGATTGTTATTATTGTGCCGGATTGCTTGTACGAAATGAAGTGTATTATAATTTGTACATCAAATACTACTTGGTAGATTTTAATTTACATTTAAAGTTTTGGAGATTGTCATAATCGCAAGAATGAATAATACAGATCTCAGATATTCTTGTTAAATGTTATCGTTAATTGTAAACAGCAAATTTGAAAAAAAAAAATAAAATAAAAATATTTTCTTTAATGCAGATGAAATCCGATTGCTATGTTCAGATCAGAGGTAAAATTTCTATTGACATTTCATGTCGAACAGTTGTTAAATTATATGCAGCCAGATACAATTTTTACTGCATTAGAAACTAAATAATCGTTTACGATGAACGATTTTAATGTGCTTGGGACATTAAACAAAATTAATTTTGTAAATTTGTGTAAATTGACCAATTCTGCCTCTAGGCGGTACTATTTTGATCATGTGATCATTTGTTTCGTTGCTTTTTTCCCTCTCCTGACGCCATTTGTGCTCCAGCAGTTGTAAAATTTTAGTTTTTATTTACGTATCATAAAGTATTTTTTTTACTGTAGCTTATTTTTGATTTTGACTCATCGTTCTTCCGGTTAATTTGCGGGACTGTCATCGAGCTTATTAGCCAACACCCGTGCGCCTATAAATTTTAGCCGCACTATTATTTTCATCGGGATTCGGGAATGACAAATTGTGTTTCCAAATAACTTAGTCTTATTGATTGGCCAAACGGACAAATTGCGCGATGGAAAATGGCCAGCAGCTTCGCTTCGGCACTGATTTGTCAGCATATTTTGCGGTCAGATGGAGAGGCAAAGGCAGAGCAGAAGTTTGTTCGAATCCATTTCTGCGCAAGGAAATGCATTTACCACTCAATAATGTCAGATTTTAAATTTTGTTCAATTGAAAAGTGACCCGTCTTTGTTTGAGACATACACCGCATTGCGATACCTGCCAGAGCTGAGCTGTTTATTTATTTGTTTTATGGGTTCGTTCTGTATAGAGGTTTACAGTTTTTATATTTTTTATTTTCTAATTTTTTATTTTTGATTTAGTCGTGATCCTCATCAATCATCATCTAGTGGTGGAACTATCGCAACTTAATTGTTAGTGGGATTGCTTTTGCTGTTTCAAGATTCAAGGTCGGATGTAACTTAATGCAGTTGTCGGCTGTTTTTATTAGTGAAAAACTTAATAGTGAAAACAAATATTGCAGGTTGGTTATCATTTTATTTGAATGTATAGAAAAGGGGTTAAAGCTAAATGTCAAAAAACAAACATAATTTTCAATTTTTTAGTAAAAAAATTTCAATTTTTAGTAAAAAAATTTCAATTTTTAGTAAAAAAATTTCAATTTTTAGTAAAAAAATTTCAATTTTTAGTAAAAAAATTTCAATTTTTAGTAAAAAAATTTCAATTTTTAGTAAAAAAATTTCAATTTTTAGTAAAAAAATTTCAATTTTTGTAAAAAACAAAAAGAAAAAATATATTATCTCTAATGCAGAAGAAATCTGATTGCTATGTTCAGATCGGAGGTAAAATTTCTATTGCGTAAGGCGAGTACAACGTTATTTCATGTCGAACACGAAAGGCACGTACTTTTTACGTCTTTTTATTTGAAACAACTGTATAGTGCAAGACACATTGAACTTTTTGATTATGCAGAAAAAA
>JH432107.1:183882-216379 GCA_000239455.1 Strigamia maritima
ATATATTNTTNTTTTTTCTGTATATTTGCCATGGCAAGCCAATGAATCAATGCAAAGTGAGGTGGGGTTGAAAATCTTAGATCCTCCTATAAAAACTATAGTTTGCATAATAGAAAACGAGACTATGTTGGGCACTAAACTATACAGCTTTTATCAAATTTTTTCAAAAGTAGTTGCACTTGCACCAACTGGTCAACTAGTTACAATCAAAAAGAACATAGAATTTTACAAAAGAATAATTGTCTCGTGTGTCGGTCAGGCTGTTTATGTAATGGAGGTCGTTGGTCGTGCTATTAAAATTTTACAGTTCCAAAAATTAAAACTTTTTGAAAAAATTATCGTATATCATAGGGTATAAGTTCGACATTTTTTGCACAAAATCTTATTACCAACTCGACATATACGCGAGTCATGAAAAATTATTTGAATAAACAAATATTTTGGTAACGTGACTTGTGCGTGCAGACATATCCTTATGTTGAATAGGCAATAGACGCATGACAGATATCCACAAGTGGATTATCCACTAATAATTCAAATTACGTACGTACATGTATTTTCGTGCAGGAAATTATTTATTGTGCGCCAAAATACGAGAAGTATCCCGACGTGCATGAGCGATTTTTGGGGTTTCCATACAGCAGTTAAATTGACCCAGGATCCTTCTTTCGACTTATATACGGGCCAAAAGGATTTTGACCTCTGTGATGTCGTGAAAGTTGGGTTCAACTTATACGCAAGAGTCGACTTATACTCGATGATATACGGTGGTTTCAAGTAGCAGTTAAAGGGTTTGCGACATCACAGTTTATATTGGTTCATTTAAAACCCTTAAATAATATTTTTCAGAGATTTTTGGAAAAATATCTTAGATTAAACCCAATGTTGAAGTTGTGAAAACGAGCAGACAATAATATGAAAAAGTGAGAGATAAAAGCGAGACCAAATCAAGAATTTGCGCGATTGTTACCAGTTGTGATGCAAACCTATGGGCATAATATAACATGGGGAATACCAACTACGACGTCAGAAACAGCACCATGTCAGTAGTGGCCAAATCAGGTAAGGCTTTTACGCATTTTGAACATATATAGTAATTTCAGCAAAACTTGAAATAATATGTATTATTATTAATATGTAATATGTACACTCATTTGAAGTTCAACGTACAGTTAAATTTTTAAAAGCTTTTGGGAAAATCGCAGCTACTTGCTGCTGGGTAGATTATACGAGAGTACAAAAGTCGTCGTGATGAATTTTTAATGCATTTGATGGATTCTGTCTGCTCCATCAAATGGGAATTCTTTATCTTGCTGTGCTTTGTATTTCATGGCTGATGGATAAGAAATTTTTTAAGAGTTTGTATAGGAGAACGTATTAGAGAGTTTGCACCACTGAAAACCTCATAACCCTAATTCCTGCACGATCGATATAAAAATAGTGAAGCCAATCCGAAGCCTTCCCGTTATAACCAGTCCCGTCCACAATTGCAAATGGCGACGACGAATTTTGGAAAACTCCAAATAGCGGTATAGACCGATGGATTCTAGGATTGATATCATGGTTAAATGATGCCATCCACTCCAAAAAACTTCAAAATATGATTACTGGGGGCTGAAACAAGAAAATCATTAAGGATATTTTTGTGTTTGTCATGTTTTGATGAATTTTTTCCGTTATTGCATTGAGATTTGTTCTATGATTTTGTGGATGATTGAGATTTGTCCTGTACAGGTTTATAAACAACACTGGGTTCCTGTACAGGTTTTATAAACCACTTCCCTGTAACTATAAGTATATCTTTTTTGTTAGCGCAAGCGCTTGTTTTTTGTTTGCGCAAGCGCTTGTTTTTTGTTCTTTTTTATAATTATAGTTGTGAGGTTTTAACTCATAACTATAACGTTTAATGCAGTGGCGCAAACTATAATTATAACACAGAGCAAAAACAAGTGCTTGCGCACACAAAAAAGATATACTTATGTAAACAGAAGTGGTCTATAAAACCTGTACAGGACAAATCTCAATCATCCATGAATACATAGAACAAATCTCAATGCAATAACGGAAAAATTCATCAAAAAATGACAAACACAAAAATATCTAATAAAACCTTAATGATTTTCTTGTTTCAGCCCTCAGTAATCATATTTTCAAGTTTTTTGAAGTGGATGGCATTATAAAATCGTGATATCAATTCTAGAATCTATCGGTCTAAACCACCATTTGGAGTTTTGGAAAATTCGTCGTCGCCATTTGCAATTGTGGGTAGGACTAGTTATAACGGGAAGGCTTCGGATTGGTTCCACTATTTTTATATTGATCGTGAAGGAATTAGAGTTATGAGGTTTTCTTTATAGTTATGAGTTTATAAGTCATAAAACTGTAAGGTTTAATGCAGTGGCGCAATTTCTCTAATGACAAAGTTTGATGTTTTAAGGAATTTAATTTTAATTTGTTAGCAAAAATCAGAGCTAACTTGACACGAGTTGATTTGCAACTCGTTTTTTGAAACACGATGAGTAGATATACTCTCTCTCCCTTATCCCTCCGTACGAAGTTATTTTGAATTTCATCTCGTTCTCGTGTAATGGGCTTGATCCGCTTTAGTTTTTTTTCTGGGCTTCGTTAGATAAGGTCGTTTTAAGATAGCGAATAGTTCGGCCATTGTCTTGTATAACAGGGTGCCTTAGGTTGTGGCGGTTCTGCTTTGGTTAGGCGCGCACCTCATTACTCTACACGTTTCTCGTTTGCCCTTACCCTCGAGCTGAGACGACGATCCCTAGAAAGGGAAGGGAAGGACGCCAAACTCAGCCCTTTATCTCTCTACATGCTTTGCCGACTCATCGTGGTCCCCTAACACTTCAAAGAAAAGCAAATTCACTTTCAACCATATATATGTACTCATTTGCATAGAAATGGATAAGGGAAAAAAGTAGAAAATGAAGAAAAAAAGAAAAATGCATCACGTCATCATTGCGCATGCTCGCCACGAGAACAATTCCTATACTTTGTCGTCATCTGACTGACACCTGGGCTCATTTGGAGTTTCACGTGCATCGTGCCAATTGAATTGCTAGCTGGAACAACTTTGCTAAAGACCTCATTACCACTACCTCATCTTAGATTCTAAAGCTTCAGTTTGCCTTCCATTTTCTTTTGCATCCACCTTTAGCTTCCAACTGTAACGTTCCTATTTACCTACTTTTTCCCTTAACAATGCCAAACTTTTTCCTTCCAATTGTGATTTCCATTTTTCTTTTTTTCTTTCTTTTATATTTAAAAAAGCAATAAACTCATTTTCGTGGGTGGGATTTTTTTGGCTTCACTTTGGACGTTTTTTAAAAAATCTAATTGGGTTAAGAATGCAAATGGGAGATATTGAACCTGTCTTCACAGAGAAAATTCAATGTAGAGAAAGAGAGAGAAGGGAAATGAAGTGTTTTTGAAGTCATATAAATTAATTTTTTATGAGTAGAATGTCATATATTAACATGGATTTTTTTCGTTATTTTTTTTTTTTTTTTTTTTTTTACTGGTTTTTTGGTTTTTCTTTAAATGTTTGACCAAGAGGAAGGGTCCTATACTTTCAATCTAAATTTGCACTTAAATTTAAGTTCAGTGCATCATTTTAAGCCACTCTGAGTGATTAAGTAAACAGCTATTTTTATTCATTAAAGTGAATTTCTAAGCTACAATATAGCTGAAAAACTGCAAAGTTATTAAGTGGGATTAAAATGTTTTGTTTTTCTTTTGCTTTATAAGATTAGACTATGATTTTTTGAGCTTGAAACATGGAAAAAAATAACTGTTTACATTCATTGCTTATCATGTTTTCGATAATTTTTTACTCATGTTGTAATTTTTTACTGCTTTTTGACTTATTTTACTTGACGAAAAAAAAAAAACTTAACGATGATCGACAATAACATGTTTAAAATAAAACTACTCTAAAAATAGTATAATACCTAGAAAACATCTATATTTCAATTTGCGCCATTACTTTGAAATTTAATAAAATATAATATATAATTTTTTTCCGAAAGACTCTGAAAAGTTTAAACTTATGAGTAACCTATTTTAAATTAACGATACCGTGGCACACCTGTATAATGATAATTTGTTTTCAATGGCAATTTCATATGCTAGTTCAGCTACTTAAACTAGAATATCAAATTGCCATTGAAAACAAATTAGCTTTAGTAAATTGAATGGATATGCATTGAAGTAGATGTTTTATACTTGTACAATGGTATGGAAATAGAAATATTGTAGTTAGTTGTGTGATGGTGTGGGAGTGAGACAAAGTACGACCACGCGTGCTAGGTTGACAGGATATGACTAATTTATTTTTACAACGGTTACAATATAAGAAGGTCTCTGATTGGATCATTTTAAACTTGCTGGTGAGTCATTGGTCCACTAGGCAGCTCATGCGATAAACAAATATTCCATTCCTACACTTCCCCTGAAGATTTGCTTCTTCGCATTGCATCTTCTCTAGTTTGTTTCGACCAAACTGCTTCTTAAAATCCTTGTGCTTCGGTTTAAACAAATCCTTCGTCAAAATGTCGGCAATCATCTGATCGGTCTGAAAAAATTTGATCTCGATGTCCCCTCGTTTATGTGTTTTGCAAACAAAATGATGTCGAATATCAATATGCTTCATTCGCGGGTGAAAACTGGAAAACCGGGTGTCTTGATTTTTACAATCGGTGACACCTAGCGTCAGTTGGTAAAACCATGGTAACCATGGTAACAGCACTAAAGCGCTTCAACTCAGTGTATATAAAACATGTCAATTTACACCACTAATAGGTCTTTGCGTTGACCCAAAATAGGCGTTAGGCGTCTGAGGGTTAATGAAGTTGCAACAGTCTGTTGCGTCCTTGCCTCCCAACTTATCGTTGCATTTGCAAGCTTGAAACAGTATCCTATGTACGAGCGCCGATCGTCCAAATTTGCTCCCCAGTCCGCATCAGTGTAGCCAATTAAACTTTTTCCGGTTCTTTCAAATTTCAACCCCAATTTCGCGGTGTTTGAGACGTAAAACGTGTTTTGCTGCGGTCCAATGGGTTCCGGTGAAACACGTATTGTATTGGCTGAGCGCACTCACTGCGTATGCGATGTCGGTCTGGTGCAAACTGCGAGATACATAAGTGAGCTAATTAAATTTTGCTACAGATATTCGTTTGGATCTAGCGTTTTCTCGCCAGTTTCATCTTCATTTTTCATCTTCATTTTTCTTGTTTTTCTGCAATTTTTGATTTGCATCGAGTGGTGTCGAGGTTGTTTTGCAATTCGACATCCCAAAACAATTTAAAACATCCTTTACATATTTTTGCTGTGACATTTTGATCGATTTCGTGTTTTTGTCCTGTTTGAATTCGATTCCTAGACAATAATGCATCGGACACAAATCTTTCATCATAAATTTGTTCTTCAGTTTTGTCTTAATTTCGTCCATATTTTTCATGCAATTTGTCGCAATTATTATGTCATCTATGTAAATTGCAACAATGTGACAACTTTTCTGATCTTCTTAAAATAAACTGTTGGTTTTAATGTGTATATTATAGTATTATATATTGTATGTGTTTATATTGGTATACAACTCCTTGCCAAAAAATGGCACACTCGATTTTATTTCTCTCTCTTCATTTTATAATTGGGAATAAACAAACATATAAAATTATGAACCATGCTTTTAGTACCTAAAACTATAATCATTAAGCTATCATTTAGTCAAAACAGGATCACAAAATGACTTCTGGTTGCGATATTATTAAAATCGAAACACGGACAAAATAATGGAGCACAAAATTTCCTGTGCCAAAAAAATGGAACATCCCACAAAATTGAAAATTACTGAAGAGAATTCTACAGACACATCAAAACTTATCATTAGTGCTTTCGATTCTCGAAAATCTCATCAGCAGACCCAACCGTCTGGAGCACATTTGAACAACAAACAGACTGCCAACTGGAATCAAGTCATGGACTTAAATATACTGTAAGAATGAAAACGTTTGCAGTGTACGCAGTTTAATGAAGAGTTTTTTTGGCTTTGCTTATCTCTAGTTTCTCTAATTTGATAATTATAACGGATGTAGCTGCAAAACATTTTTGTACACTAAGATTAACTGTGTACTGCAGACGTTTTTATTCTCACAATATATTTAAGTTCGTGATTTGATTCCAGTTGGCAGTCTGTTTGTTGTTCATATGCGGTTGGGTCTGCTGATAAAATTTTCGAGAATCGAAAGCACTAATGGTAAGTTTTGATGTGTCTGTAGAATTGTCTTCAGTAATTTTCTGTAATAAATAACAACTAACTTTAAAACAAAGATAAAAATTATTTTTTAAAAGTAATGGTGTGTATTTGATGTTTTTTTACAACTAACTTTATTTAGCATTTTGTTAATTTCAAGCAAAACTCTGGTCATGACCAAAGGATTAAAGTTAACAATACACAATTTAAAATAAAAAACATTCATTAATTTACACAGTTTAACAAATGGAATGCTCATGGTCTCTCACAACTACTAAGAAAAATATTTTTTAAGATTAATTCACAGCTACGTTTGTTGCAAACTAATGTCACGTCACACTCATGGGCAACGCATAATCCGATTCAGTATTAACCTTCGTAGCCCCAACCGAAAATTTCAACTGATCCATTTAACGACGGCATACACTGCAAATACTTTATAAGGGTCATATTTGAAATTTGAATCCTGCAATTGAAGATTAAAATTGGATTAATGTTGAAATCATTTGTTACATTTAGCAATATATAGTGATCCAATTGCAAAGTGATTTAGTGAATTGTTATTACATTGTTTTAACAACTAAACGATTATTTTGATAAATGGCAAGATGGCAACTTAATTTGCGCACAGAATTAAAAGTTAAATAAATTTTCAAGAAAATTTATATAACTTTTAATCCAACTATTGACTGGATAAAGTCGTGAAGTTCGTGTTAGCGATTTACAGTCGTGCACACAACTCTCCTCCCTCTGCTGCAAAAGTCGATCGTACCTCGAGTCTCTAGATCCAAGCAGTTGGTGGTGCGGCACTTGAAGTGAGTGGTGCGCGTGGCTTCGCCGCGAACCATTTTTCCTACACATGCTCGTCACCCGTGAATTGAATTGGATAAATATTTCCCTCTTTTCTTCTCACTCGATCATCAGTCAGGTAAAAAAAAAAAATTGTTTTACATAGAAATCTAAAAAATGTAAAAATAGAAACGAATTGATTCTATTTAAATTAGAATTTTTTTCAAACTATCCATGTTTTTTATAATTTTTTTTTTATTTTTTTTATTTTTTTAAGAAAAATAATAATAATGGTAGTATGTTGACTAACAACGGAGGCAGTTGTATATATAGCACGGGACCTCTATGACAGCACAGTCACAGATTTTAGTTGTAAAGAACAAAAAACTAAGCATAAAGCCAACAACACATGATACTAACATGAGCATTAAAAAGTGATATTTGCAACCTGTTAAATAGCAGTTGTTAATTGATTTCTTGTCGTCGCGTTTCTTAATTTGCATATGAATGAGTGCAGAAACTGGGTTCTTTAGCACGCCTTTTCATGCCCCCTTGTGTAAAGTACATTTGGGACGCGGTCGATGTATGGTCGTTGGACAGGTGTTGTGTGTGTGTGTGCCAAACAAGAAAGAAGAAAATCCAATATTCAGAAACTTTAGGATGACAATCGATTGGAACGGATAAAGGAATTGTCGTTTTGTGTGCACTCGGTTTCGAGCTTTGCACTAAGCGCAGACTTCGTTTTCAACTGGGCGTTAGTTTGCGACGCCGACACTGTTTTGTACACTTGTTCATTTCAAAAATCCTGTTCCTTGGTATGTCAACTGTCAAGTGAGGCGTGTCGTAACTCGTATCAGTTGATGTTAGCAAATGTAAGCAAACGCGATCAGAGGGACAAAAAACGAAATACTAACACGACTAAAACGCCTATGAGACGCGACTTATCGATTTTTTATTTTTTTGCAGGCAAATTCTTTCTCGTTAGTTGAAATTTTTGCTTTTTTTCTAGAAGGAAGGAAATATAAGAATGTGCATAGGGTTGAACGTTAATTAAAAGTACAAATTAAAGCAGATGCCATTTTGCTATTTGATTGTCTGCTCTGATTTCAGGGGGTGTTGGGGGAGACTACAAACGGTTTCCGGCAAGCAAAATATGAAAATCAGTCAGCGTGACATTCCATTAGTCACCTGAGCTGCATCTTCGCTGAAGGAAAAAAAAAGAGATATCGCGTGAAGCAACTCTTCACTTTTTTCACTTCCCTTTTCTTTCCTTCTCTTTCCGTTTATGGTGTGTACGGCTGTAGTAGCCGCTAACGCCGCTCTCTCCTCTCGTGATTGTGGTTGGGTACCTTAAGGTGCATTTTTGTGCGTGGGTCTGAAGGGTGGAGCTGAAATGGCAATCGATTTGAAATACGTGCACATTGTTTGTATTTTTAATGAAACCGGGATTAGGTTCGCTGTCTAGTAAATATATGTTTAGTCTGATAGGCAATCTAGAGCCTAGACAAAATGTCCTTTGCAAGTTAGAACTTTTTTCACATGCAATTAATGAAATAAAATTAGCACGAAAACTGCACCATGATAACTGTAATCATATAGGATAATCCAAATTCTAATGTAAGCCTATGCATTTATTTATCTCTTACTGTCTGCTGTATTTCTATTACATGCAGTCTCTGGATCACATATCCACGTACAGGCAGATTACGGCACGGGAATATGAGACGCAGACGTTCGTCTGGGGCCTCCACACTCGAGGGAGCCTGAAAAGAGACAAAAACCAAAGCTAAAATTTCATTTTTTTCCCAATATTTTATTTGGTAAAATATCTCTGTCAATGTTTGCATTTCTAAAATTTCATTTCTTTAACCTGTGCTCTCTGTAGGTTTCTAGAGTTAATTAATTGCTGCATGGAAAATGATTCGATGTCACGATGAGAGTAACGTTCTTAAACAATTAGCGATACATAAAACGATTTAGCTTATTTTAATATTGCTGATTGGAATTAAAGATAAAATTCAATTCTTCAGAATGTATAACTTAGAGGGAAAATCTAGCGAAGCCACAATGCAAAGCTGCAATTGAATAAAAAAGTAGCAAAAAGCAAAACCATGTCAACACTAAAAAATTCCATATCTATTCTAAAATAGTCTGAAAGTAACTGAATACGTAATCAGATAACCATAAAAACCTATCTGCACAAACACAATTCAATAAAAAAAAAAAGGAGGATAGTGCTGCTTCAGCATAATAGTTTATACCATTTTATATCATTTATTTGAATTCAACTTTAAAGAGCAGAGTTTTCGTCACTCTATACTTGCAACCTTAAAGGTCGATCAGCTTTTTCTAACTTTTATATCACTGTTTATTTTTTTCTTGCGAAAAATTGAAAATGTTTTACAACTCTCGGACACTTGTCTTTGTTGAAGTCTTTTTTCTGTTGTGTCTTCAATCAGTCGTATATTTAACTGAAATTTAAACCATATGAATGAATTGGAGCATCCAGTGAATGCGTGTGGTTTCCTTGTTAGCCCAAATTTGAACTACAAACAAATGTCGAATTGAGCGCGACCATTCGCGTTGCTTGGACTGCGGAACTAAAGAGCGGGACCCTTGGTGAATTACGATGGCACGCATCAAACGTATGGAGTGCATACTCTTTCACATACTACCCGCATTCTCTTTCACTCGTCGCCAACCAATCTGCCCATGGCCCCCATCTGTCACTAGGTGGCTTTGTTGCTTGACTGCCTTCGCGTCTGCTTCAGTCTGATCTCTCTTGATGAATGAGCTCTTCAGCCGAGTAGTACTGCGGCCGCCAGCACGCAGGACTCATGCCGTACTTTGTGGCTCGACTTCAATTGGGCGATGCCTTTCATCACTGACGACACTGACTTTAAAATTGATAGTCGGATCAAACTGGAATAAAAAAAGTCTTTCTTTGCTGCTATTACTCGGGTGACAGTTAGAACTTAGAAAGTATTTGAATTGAGAGAAAAATGAAGATCTCTTTGGGTCCCTGTTGATTTTAAACTATTGCCATTATCATCAATTCGTACCCAGAGATTGAAAGTGAGTGAAAATGGAATTGCATCGTTGCTTGATGATGCGTAAGCAAATGGTTAACGATTGTCGATGAATATGTTACTGCAGTTTGAGTAATTAGTAGTTAAAAAGCAGCAACTTGTCTTCAATCAACATTCCAAGAATGAAAGAGTCAATCTACAAGACTGACAATAATCATCAAGAAACATCAATTAATTAATCTAAATAAAATTAAATTAAAATTCTTCAATTTTTTTCATTACTATTTATACGGACACGTCATTTTCTCAAATTATTCACAGTGCTTTCGACTATCGATGATCTCATCAGGTTAGGTCCACAGTCAAACAGAGACTGCTGACTGGAATCAAAAACAGAACTAAATATACTGTTTTTGATTCCAGTCAGCAGTCTCTGTTTGACGGTTCATAGTGCTCCAGAAGGATGGGTCTGCTGATGAGATCTTCGATAGTCGAAAGCACTGTGAATAATTTGAGAAAATGACGTGTCTGTATAATAATAATGAAAAAATTTAAGAATTTTTATTTTATTTAGAGAGAATAATCAATAACGAGTCTTTAAATTAAATTATGATAGAAAACCAGATGTTCTCTGCATACACATTTTCTAAACAAATAAATAAAAAATTGAATCGACTATTGAAGTTTCTGCACTGCTCTGGACTATCTGCTCGTACCGACAATCAGCAGTTCGTTGAAAACTATCTGCCAGGTAGAAGAAACGCTTATCTCGTCTCAAGAGGACAAAAAGATGCCTCTCTCGAGACAAGACAGCCTAAAGCCAGACAAGTGACATGTTTTGGCAAAATCAAATCATTTTTTGGGGGGAATTTATTTTTAAACTGGGCTATGGTAGGCCCAGTTGCGATCATTTACACCACATTTGCGCAGATGGCTGCTTTTAAGGCAGTCAATGTAATAAATCAAGTTATTTTGCTGATATAAATAAGGTTTTAAACGAATTTGCTCGACGTATAATTGACACTTGTCACTGACAGTTTGCGTAAACCGAATACGGCAATCTATACTCCATTCAGGAATCTTGAGCTAAAATTTTTTACTTCTACATTGGATAATTTCTGCTAACTAATCTGTATAACTCTCCAGTTGTCATGGAAACAAAGTCTCATATTGGTCCTTAATTTCCACGACAGAGTGAGAGGAATACGGATTATTAAACAGTAATTATTCCATTTAGAAGTTAAAAAATTTAGCTCAAGATTTCGTGAATGGAGTATAGTTAAAGTAATTAAGAAATATTATTTTCTAAATAGTTTGTAATTTTTTTTTTACAACTACGAACTTAAGTGAATGTGATAATTTTTATGTATGATACTTTGATACTAAACAACCGAGTCCCACTAAAATAATTTTTATATTTTTCTGTGGAACAATTAGAGTTGTACCTTCTAATTTTCAATACGTGCCATTACTTTGAAATAAAATACCGTATATACTCGCGTATAAGTCGACCCAAATATAAGTGGACCTGACTTAAAACGGGTCAAAAAGCGTATAAATCGACCCCCTAAATTTTATTTTTTTATTTTATTTTTATTTGGTTCGATTTTTGCGAGGGTCAGTAGCCATCTTAAATATTAAAAAAAAAAATAAAATAAAATATTTGGTCCAAAAATCCTCGACTTATACGCGAGTATATACGGTAAAGGTTTTAATAGTGACAGATAAACATTATACGAGGCCTTGCGTTGCATTTCTGCAACATCATCTATAATCTTTATCTGACTAATTGTCATTTATTAAATTAATCGAAAAATAATCGAATTTACAGCTATAAGGCGCAACAACTATTGTCATTTTGAGGGCATTTAAATGGACATGCTTTCAAACATCAATGTGACCCGATTTTTTGAACTAAGCAAATTAATTAAGTCTACGGAGGAAAAACGATGTTTTGGTCTTGCTGCTTGACTGCTTGGTTTGTTCAAAATTTAATCTTGACTTGTTTGGTTAGATTGTGCAAGATTGTACTTGCATTTTCCTTCGAGTATTTTGTTTGAACAAGAAAAAGTAATATAAAATTTAGTATTCTACTGAATCATTCACATCAGCATTGATATTTTTTAAATTTGCAATTTTTATTTGAAGTTGCAATTTTTTTTTGTTTCGCTGTTAACTGTTGATCGATATTAGATTTCAAAATGACGAAATATCGCTGATTGGGCTATAGAAATCCGTATAGCGAGCTAAACTATGGCGTTGACAGAATTTTTTGATTTTTGCTCTTAACTGTGCACGTCTCGAATTTAACCGTTTAGACGCAAAATCCTTCTGGAAGTCTCTCAATTAGCAGCAGTGCAACACTAATCCGGGGCGTGGGGCGTGGTGCGTGGTGCAACTGCAAGCAATCTGCCCGTTTTCTACGTCATCGTGGCCAATTGAAACTTGTAACAAGAGCCAGCTGGTGCTAAAAACACATGTCGATATGTCTAGTTATTGTCGGAACACGGATCATTGTGGAAAGTAAAAAGGCAGAAAAAAGAAGAGAGATAAAAAAAAGAAGGCAATAAAGCAAAAGACCTATCCCCTTAACTTTAATGTGTTTTTCGTGTCATCCTTGGAGACTAGAAACCTCTTTTCTCACGTGACTTAAAGAGTGCAATTAAGACTAAGAATCTGCATTAACTTTGTAGAATTAGAAGATGTGGAAATGATAAAGAAAATAACAATGAACAGAAAGTCGAAGAACATTTGCATCATGGATATTGATTGATTGATACCTTTTTTTTTTTTGCATCGTGAGAAATTTCTCGATATTTATTCCTAACTTTCGCTGCCCCACTATCAGATTTAAACTACTGTACTTCAAAAATAGACAGTTTGCGATTTCAGTCTCGAGATAGACAGTCTCGTACGAGACAAAAAATTAACGACAAAGTGCAAAGTGCAAAATAAAGGGACAAGATTTTTGCCATTCTCGTAATGGAATAAATCTCGTATGAGAAATTGCAAACTGTCTAAATGTGTCTGTATTCTCGGTATATCGTATGTTAAAATGTCGAACCCTAAATGTGGAATGTTAAATGTTTAAGATATAAAAATGGTAAATATCAAACTGTGAAAACAGATTGTCGAAACGACCGAGGTCGACTGGTCGAATAATGTACGTAATTCAAAAATGTGTAAATTCAATTTTAATAAATTAAATGAATTAAGCGCTCAAGGATCCTTATCTTTTGGGGAATTACAGTGATTGTTATTTTTAATATTAATTTGTGTAATTTGTGTAATTCGTGTAATTCTTAATAGTAAATGTTGAACTGACCAAACTGTCGCGTAAAGTTTGTTTTGATAATTGGTTTTTATGTGTGTTTAAGGAGTTGTTGTTGTTGTTGGGACGTGTGCGTTTTATAGATGTACAATCTTCGTTATTGCTAACGCCTACTAGTAAACTAATTAAAAAGAGTCCCCATTTTGTCGATCTACTTCTCTTTTCCAACAACCCCTCGTTTGCTTCTTAATTAAATTTTACCAGCACTGATTAGGTGGCGCTTGTGCCACGGAGATCTCTCTCTCGCTCTACTCTCTCTACTTTACTCGCCCGTTCGCAGATTTCCTCTCAAGCCTCAACCTGCAATTTTGGTTCAATCCTTTTCACAAGGGGCTGAATTTACCCATTTTACCCGAGATGCTGTGAAAATGAAAAGAAAAAAAAATTGTAGTTGTGGTCACTTTAAATTTACTACGTTTTTTTTTAAAGTTATCTACAGGATATGTTTGGGTAGTAAATAGTGATTTATAAATTATTTTATTGTATTTTAGTGGGAAATTTAAATTCTAATTTATAATTTAGATTGGCATTACAATTTAAAGGTGGTGTTTACCAAAACTAATTACATTTTATATTTTATTGCATTCTACATGCTAAAGTTCTTCAAAACTACGGTGAAATGCTAAAGTCGCTATTTCTAACGAAATTTTCGGTGGAATAATTAGTACCGAAAATTTCGGTGTGTTTCAGTGCGTTATTTCCACCGAAATTTGAAAACGCTAATCTGCTTCTGCATTCATAATAATCGTACAACAAACTTTAACTCAAGTTACATTTTAGTACTCCAACTTTTCTATTTGTATTTAAATGTAACTTTAATTTAAAATTATGATTGTTTATGAATACACCACTAGATTACAAAAAAAATTAATAAACGATTAACTATTTAATTTTACATTTAAAATCTCGGGTTTACTTGCTTTTTTACACCTACGATCACAAGGCCAAGTTTTTGTACTAAATCATGCATTCATCATTTTAAGCATTCATGATCATCAAGAATGCGATTTTTTGGTAACAAAGACTTGGCTTTGTAATTTTAGGTATAAAAATGCAGACGACATGAGATTTTAAATGTATAAATAAATACCAGAATCTTTTAATTTTTATAAGTGTTTATTTGTGATCTGATTAGAGTTTTGAAATTTCGTGGAAATAGCGTATGATTAAAGCCATTTAAATTTTCGGTGGAAATAACACTCCGTACAGAAATAGAAGAAAACGAGGGGATTTAACTATAGTTCCGTAGCAGTGTTGCTACCATGGTCGAACGAAAAATCGACATTATCGACCAAATTCCTCAACATCCTGAATATATATCAAAAGCCTACTTTGAATTCCCAATTTGGATTTAGTGTTTCCAACTCCTCATTTGCCTCTTATTCATTTATGCTTCGCTCGTTTTCTGCTATTTTCTTCGTATTTTTTTTTTTTTTTTTTTGTAAAATTTTTTTTTTAAAAACATTTTGATATCGATTGAACAAATTTTTCTTGAGATTGACAGAAACTTTTGAAGTGTTAAACTAAATGTGTAAATCATAAATCAGGCAATGTTTTCTTATAAACGTGAGTTAATAAATTTTTTGGGCTTTAATTAAATGTTTGTTCAATTCGTACATCAACGGGCGTTGGGCGACGCTTCTCTTGGCACTCTTCCACGGAAACATAGCAAGTAGTCTTTTAGTCTTTTAGGTTACGTTTTAAAATTCAGACGGTCGGCGTTTATTTTCGATTGGTCAAATGAGATAAACAAATTTAAAAAAGCGAATGAATGAATACTGGAGTGAGGGAAAATGATGTCTCCACATGAGCTTTCAGATTACCAGCTGGGCGAAATGTCACGCACTTTGTTTCTTTCTTTCTTTTTCAGGAGAGCATAAAACGAGAGGTACTGTAAAAAAGAAAGATGGGATTCCCTATCTTTCTCAACTACTCAACTAGCGATGTTAGTCGTGCAGGAAAGTCTGCTCCAAAATGAATATTGCATATCAACAACCGATAATTCCACTGCTTGATTGTTGATTCAGAGTGTTGGTTTAACATCTAACAGGTGTTGTCTATGAACACAACATTCAACAACTGATCACGTTCAAAAATGCTGTTTAATGTTAAATCAACATCTTGTTATGTTTGAATGTTGAAAAAATGTTGATTAAAAATGACATTCTAATATTGAATCAACATTTCTTCTGAATGTTGTTTGGACATTTTCTTGTTTCGTGGGGTGGAACATTCTGCAAAGACATAATGAGGATATCAGATTAATGGGACTACCAATATTTATATAAAAAATTACATTTTTTTCCTCTTAAAATTATCTTGTGCGATGTAGGCATTGGATGGAGACATGTAGGCATTGGATGCTGCACTGTTGCCAACAGTGCAGCAATGTTAGAAGAAGTGTCATTTGGAACAATGCAGCAACATCAGTAACTACTTAGTTACTGAGAAAAAATTAAAAACCATCAAAATCAGGTTTTTGAAATTTTGACAATATCTCGAGAACTGTTGAAAATAAAATTAAAAATTAAACTTATCTAGGATGTTCAATTTCTTGGGCAACTTTTCTAAATTGGATGTATGGGTCTGCGAAGCCCTCAAAAAAAGTCATAATGGAGCTCATAATGTAATGGTTGTCAACAATCAAAATTTTCAAAAAATTATTATGACCATGGAATCATTATGACCATGGACGTATGGAATCGTTTTATCGACAATTCTATCCCATTTACCGTAGTTGGATTTAAAATTATGAGTTAAAAAACGCGTATGTATTATAATGCACAATTTTTTAAACGCTTGTCTTCTTCAAACTTTAAAACTAGCATTTAAAAAAAGGAAAATTAAAAAAAAATGATTGGAGTTTTTAAATATTTATTAAACATTACCCAATGAGTATTTAAATACCAATTCAATCTGTTTCGTTCTGCTTTCTACATTTACCTGACTAAATACGAGTGTGTTATTAAATTATGAAATTATGAATCCATGCACGTTGGCTGCTTTTTTTATTTAAGTTTATTAATTTTTTTTAATTTTTAAAGTTTTGATAATTTATTTCACTGCACTTTCGGCGAAGAAAGAAAGAATACATTTTAAAAACGAGCATTTAAACAAACCGCGACTTATTTATTTAATTTATTTGAATGTTGGTGAAAGGCTTAATTGGATGTAAAGGTGAATTGAGCCGTACGGAAAGGTTTAATCAACGGACAAAACGTGTCAAGGATGCACTCGACCCCTTAATTCGCCATCAGAGCGGAGCGGAGCAGAGTAGAGGTAAATTGACACATGATGGAAGCATTTTTTTATTATTTTTTTCTTTGGACTCTGCCAGCGCCACCAAGATATGATTGCGGTGTTGCAGAAATGGATCGATATGGAAGCGGAATGAATGAAGGAAAGCAGACAGGCAAGGGGGAGGCAACAACCCATGGGAGTTTTGCAGCGCGCCGAGCGTTTAATGCCGAGTGATAGAAGTGGGGACATAGTGACTGCCCAATTTCCTCGTGTCGTCTGAATCGATCTGTGACTTGACACGTAATCGTGTTGATGGCGACTTGATGGAGCAACAGCTTTCGCCTCGTATCCGTTTATTAACGGTACGAGTTACTGCCGGCAATTCCATCTCTCTCTATTTTTCTTTCTTGTTCGCTTTCGTAGTCTGGACTTGTGTTTGTTGTCCTTATTGTACTGAATCAGACCTGTGTTCAGATTTTGTGTTGTACTTGATCCAGTTTGAAATGAAGAAAAATGTACAGTACAGTACTTGCCTGGAAAGTGGCTTTAGCTTGGAAATTGGAATAGTCTCGAAAAATCTCTTTCCACTGTACTCACTTCACCATTTGACGTTTGTCTTAACCTTTTTTGGGGGAGGGATTAAAATCCCGGATTAAACTTTATGGACCGAAAATTGTAGACAAAAAATGATAATGCAGCTAGTACACTAAAAAGGGTTGTGTGCACATACAACGTTTCCAAAGTGCATATCCCATGAATATGAAACAACCCAATGTTGAATTACATTTCCGAACATTGATCGAAAGTTTGAATGTTGATGGTTTATAGGCAACATTTGATAGATGTTAAATGAACATCCTGAAACAACAATCAAACAGTTGAATATGGGTTGTTAATATACAACATTCATTAGATGTTGTATCAATATTTTGATACAACAATGAATAATCGGTTATTGATATGCAACATTCGTTTAACATTTTGTTATGTTTGAATGTTGAAAAAATGTTGATAAAAATGACATTATTATATTAAATCAACATTTCTAATGTTTTTAAAAAATATTTTCTGAATGTTGTTTAGCCAGTTTCTTGTTTCATGGTTAGTAAGTAATTGCACACAAAAATAGTTAGAGGGGACAGGAACCTTTTAATGTTTGAAAATGTGCAACTTAATTTGTGATTCTTCTACTTGCTTTTGCTTTTGCTTTTTTTCTGCTTTCTTCCTGTTTGGATTTGCGCTAAGCTTGGATTTGAGAAATGGTTTATAACAGCTAGTACATGTTTGTCGAAGGTGTTCGATTCGAACAGTAGCCTAGTAATTGCTAGCCAACCTTAAGCATTATATTTATAGCCGAACTTTGGAACCACTTTGTTTGTGAAGCGGTTTTTGCTACGTGTTGCGTTTTGGTCTTAGTTGCTGTTTTTGACCCCAAAATATTGTTAGCCCACTCAGCCGTGGTTGAACCGAGGCGGTGGTTTTTGGATAAACGCCGTTGCCTGCGTATTTGTATCATTGGGCTTGTTTTCTTTCTCTAAACCATTAGAAATTATGTTGGTACGTTAGCTGAAAAATGTTAAGAATGTCTCGCCATTAACTGCTCTGGGACTCGGTTGTGGCGAACGGACGAGTTGCTCGAACATAAACGGGACAAGAAAATGCGTTTTAATGGAAAACAATTTCCCCTTGCGAGTCATCACACTTCACCAACATTCCTATTGCAACATATGTGATGTCGACACATTTATTTCACGTTTATAGTACTCAAAAGCTGGTTTCGAATCGGGCCAACAAACCAATCTAAGTACAAAACAAAACAAAAATTTCATAACAATTTTTTTTTATCGCATTGCAGCCTTCACGTTTGAATGCGGCACAAACCATCATTCTTTTTTGTCGTGAAGACACACTTTTTTTTTATTTCAGCCGTTCAGTACACACACGCGCATCTGGGCACTCAACAGGCTTATGACTACTAAGCTACTTACTTCTCGCACTCGAATTCTTTCTGTTTGGATGGAAATACAATTCCCACTCCTACATTCATCCCATATTAATGATTGATGGAAGGAAGTGAAAGGTCAATACTCAATTTTATTCAAAAATAAAAACAGAGACGTAAATGATGTAATTTTTATCCATCTACCGGCATTCTGGTTTGCTATTTTTAAGAGTAATATTTGCTGAAATCTAATTCGCACGCAAAGCACTCGTGAATGAGACAGACGTGAAGTAGATGCGCAATGTTTTTGTTTTTTCTCTCACCTCTCTTTTCTCTTTTCTTTTTTCTCCTTTCTCTAGAGAGAAAAAATAAAGTGCAAATCTCCTAGCGAGCTACTATAGCACTTGTGATGGAGTGAATGAAATAGCCGTGGCTTTCAGCATTTTTATGCAGGCGGAGCACGCACTGTTTCGTGAGCGAGCGAGGGTGCGAGGGGGTCTCAGGTCTCTCTCTCTCTGTCTCTCTCGGAATTTGTCGCGTTCGCCAATCATTTTTTGCCATAAAGGCAAGCATGTCGTCAATCATAAAGGCGAAATTGAGTCAATTGATGACCACCATATTCGATGGAAAGTGGTCGTATTTCTCAAATGGTCATCGTTTCGAGTCGGGATGAGGAGCACGTCTTTATTCGTTGTCCCAGTCCATTAAATGTGTTTTTATATTTTCTATTCTGCGTTAGTGTTAGTGAATTCGTTTTCCCCGTGGAATCAAATGCATTTTGCTGCTCGCTTTTTATTTCTATTTTGTGTGGAACCCAAAGTTTGCGTGTTTTTCTTTTATTTTGCACATGAAAACACGTGTGTCATGAGCTCATGACTGTTTTCCCTAAAATTTCAAGTGCTCTGCTCTGCTCTGCTCTGCTCTGTCTGACCTATCGTTCGCTCGAAGTGGTTTTCGCTTTAAAAGGTAAAAATAAACATTATGTAATGAATAAGATGCATGGAAAAGTCGAGTGCGAGTTTACCTATTTTAACTGAATTAATGTAGCTTTGAATGGTTGAGTTTATTAAAAAAAAAAATAATTAACTCAATTAAAAATTTAAAAAATTATTATTAACTTACTGTACAAGTATATGCTGTGTATCAGCGTCATCTTTCATAAATAAGGCACATCAAAGTGGTTAATTAATGATTTTTTTTAAAACTAACTAAATAATAGGTGTTTGAGAGTTTGATCAATATTACAAGTAGTACTATTATTCGTTAGTTTTTACACTAGAATGTTAAGAATTTGGAGATTGGATAAACTGTGGTTCATATGCTACGGTAGGAGAAAAAGGTCGAATCGAACAACGAATTGAATTGATTCTTTAACTTTTTTGATTTGTCACACTAAAATCTAAGTCTTTCTTCCATCCCTTCACGTACAAATTGTTATCATTAAATCTGAATAAAGACCGACTGAGTGCTGAATTTGTTGTGGCGTTGCGTTTAAATGGATTAATGATTGGTTAAAGCAATAAGAGTTTAAAGTTTAAAGGCGTTTAACAGAAAGCGTATGGTAATCAATCGGCGTCTAATACTTAAGAAAAACTGATATAAAGTAAACACACTCAAGTAAATACAAACCTAGCAAGAAAAAAAAAATTTGGAACAGACTTGTTTTTTTTGTTGCTTTTTTTGCTTTTTTTGAATCAGTAATTTTCGTAATGTCCAAGTATATCATCTCAGTTTTTCAATATGTTATGTCAACTGAGTGTTTTGTTTCCGATGATTAATGCAAAGACTGAGAGTCCATTCCAAGTCTTCGAAAAATGGATTTTTTTATTCCAAATCCCAGAGCAGAGGATAATGCATAATAAAAATGCATTTTGAAAATGTTGATAATAACCCCGCTGTCTACCGCACAGGACGGTACGGTATATTAAAGCAGTTGAGTTTAACAAATTGGGTGCAGTTAATTTTGACTCTAGCAAGTGCTCTTGATTTATGAAGCGTTTCATTAGGGTTTTAATTAAGCCTCGTTTAGCGCGTGTTTCTGGCCTCTAATGTGCGCATCGCAACAGGGACATTGATCGAGTAGGGTCATCTTTGAATGACACGATGCGAATCAATGAAGTCTACATTTAATTTTCTGTAAGCCAGTCGTAGGTATCGCGTCTCTGATTGTGAGAATGCGGCCATCTGCATGCGCATAGGGTCGCGAATCGCGATTAGCGCATGTGTCGGAGAGTCACGCATCTCATCTTCCACCTCTGCTACCTTGCCCTGCCCTGTCGGCCGGATTATTTACGACACCGAGCAATTTGGGTCGGTGGACTATCGATCCGAGACCAATTTTAATAAACGGAACGGAAAGGAAACGAAATGGCCAAATATTGGTCTATTTTTGGAGTCGAAAAATTGAAATCCAATCGAAAAGGTCAGTTTAGTTCGGTAAAGGCAAGGCTCAAGGCTGGTTTGGAAATATTTATTACTTCGACTGGAAGGGAGGGAGACGCTATTTAAAAGCTCACCTTACTCTTTCTCCGCGCTTTTGCTTGGTAATTTGCCAAATGCGCGACGCCAGTCGTCATGTCAGCTGTCGAGCGTTATGAGTCATTTTTTTACGCGGATCCTCTGTAGTATCTAGTCATTCTTGCCCATTAATCAGTTTTTTTCATTATATTTCACTTTTTTTTTATTTCACTATTTCAGTCTAGTGATCTACGGTGTGCGGACAAAACCTGTTGGTTTCTTTCTCGAGTCTTGACAACGTCGTAAATCTACGAACGGAAAATTAAAAAAAAAGTCAGATGTTTTAAGTATTAAAGTTGAACCGATGTGAAAAAAAAAAAATTAAATTCTAAATATCGGTACTGTATTACGGGTCTAACCTATTCCGCGGATCCCTAATCCGCGGATGCAAAAAAATTAATTTTTTGTCCCTAAATAAAATTTTTGTCCGCGGAAAATAAAATTTTTGTCCGCGGAAAATAAAATTTTTGTCCGCGGAAAATAAAAATTTTAATAAAAATTTAATAAAAATGAAATAAAAAAATATCCCTAATTCGCGGGAAAATAAAATAAAATAATTTATCCAAAATACACAAAATCCCTAATACACAAGATCCCTAAATCGCGGATCCCGTGTATGTAAACACGGACGTTACGTATACGTTTTGTATATAAAATTCAATTCAGTTCAATTATTACAACAATTGCAACAATGCAGATAACCAAACTTCAAGATTGATTCTTGCCAGTGGTATGATGACAATAAGTTTATTTATCGGCAAGAGAGGACCAATGAAAACAAAATGCCCATGCTTCCCCACAGCGCACCAAAAGAAAAAATATTTTTTGTGTAGTGCATTTTTGGAGTACTACATTTCCGCGGATTAGGGATCAACCTAAAAATTTTAAAATTTAAAATATAAATTAAATATTTAATTTAATAATTTAAATTAAATTCCAATCCGCGGATTGGGGACCACGCAGATTAGGAATAATTTAGATTTAAATTTTTTCCGTGGATTAGATTAGACCCCTGTATTAGTAGCCTTTTTTTTAAGGATGATAACTATTTTCTTGTGATGTAGAGTTTTATGGCACTTAGTGTAGGCGTAGATTAACAGTAGGAAAGAAACAGAACGTGATTAGAATTTTTTCAAAAAAATTTTTGTTGAAGTTTACATCATTTAGCACTTTGATCTGATGTGGAGAAGTCGATTAAAAATGCACTTCTTTCGCGATCAATTTTTTATCGAATCTGGCCGTAAACTTTTAGACGCGATGATTTGTAATGAATTCTCGCATTGTAAATTGTTTTAGCTGAGGAAGTGACTCCGGCTTTATAATAAATGTAATAGCAGGCGGTGTTGAGTTGACGGTCATTTATTATGCAGGGTTGAGGGAACGAGGAAAGTCGAATATTTCATTAGATGTGTCGAAACCAACCGGAGAAGCCGAGAGAAGTTTTGTGTTTCTGTTTAACCTTTTCCAGTTATTGGTGCCCTGTGCGAATTAAATTAAATTACATTATAAACTCGGAAATAGACAAAAAATAAATTTAAAGCATTTTTTTAAAAATTTATTTTTTAAGGCAAAAGTGAGAAAAAAATGAAACTAAAGAGGCAGCTCATTTTCTTTCTCTTTCTTTCTTTTTTTCTTCTTCTTTTCGATGGGCTTTGTGGTCTGCTGGTGAGCGGTGCAGTGAAGCCCCTTCATTTTTCAATCTCGCTTCGCTCGAAGGTAAAGAAGATGGGGAAAGAAAATAGAAGACGGAGGCTAATTGGATGAAAGAATGGCTGCGAGTTAAGTCGTGATTGTGCAAGCTCCGAAATGTTTTTCGTCACTTTTTTTAACGAGCTCACTTGAGCCAAGATTTGCAATTATCCAGTTTTGCACCCTTTGCTCTTATCAAACACATGGGGATTAATCGTGCTTGATTTCGCCACGATTGCATTGAATTCTTGAAAATTGGACGCGTGCCAAGATTTCTTTCTCACTTGTCTATTGTACGATTGGACGGGATGATGACAGTGATCAGTTCACACCTGCGGGGTGACACGCCTTTAGATTACTACAACTTGTTATGGGAAAACGTTTCTCCCATTGATATAACCTAAAACAAGGTAGCAATTTTATTTTATTCCGCCTCTTATTACTATTCATCTCATCTGTCGATCGGTTTGTTTATAGTCGACTTAAAACTTAAAATTGCGGTGGTAATCTGTGGATGGCTTCCGCTCAAGGGAGGCGTTAAATTCGGATAGATAGGTGTACTAAAACGGGGTGTTTCAGTTTGAAATTTGTTAACGAACAAAAATTTGATACTGGCCGTTGAATGTAATTGGATGTGTCGTGTGTCTTGTGGGGATGGGGTGACTTTTCAACGGGCGTCAGTTCAACGGGTCCAATTCAACGGACGACAATTGAATGGGCCGACAATTAAACGGTCCGTCACTTAAACGGATGCCAAATGAACACGCGTCATTTGAACGCGAAAAAAAAATAAAAAATGAAAAAACAAAAAAAAATATGTCATCAAACACGGCCAAGTTACGGGCGAATCTCTCGATCAAAATAAAGACACATCTCTCCTCCGCAATTAATTTTTTGCATTAACAAAACAAATTCAGACTCGTTTGAATGATAAAAGACAGAGAGCGGATAACCTTAGTTAGATTTGACGTATAATTAATTTTTAATTTTTAAATTTGGTATGGTAATTTGTATGGAATTACTAAAATCAAAAATAGCTGATATGCCCCTTTATTTTTCAATTAGAGATATAAAATATATAAATGTGTATTTGTTATACATAGCGAGTGTTGAGTGAGTTTACTTCACAAATGAAGTAAATGGAGTTTTTCGTATGACTCTTTTAGTCTAATTCAGGAATTTGGAAAAATGGAATTTTTTTAAAATTTTTTGTCCGTTGAATTGTCGCCTGGTTAATTCTTACCCGGTGAATTGTCTGTCCGTTAATTTGACGCCCGATGAAAGGTCGTACCGGTTAAATGTCATACCAGTGAACCGTCCGTCCGGTTATTTGTCCGCGTTTAAATGACGCCCGTTCAACTGACGCCCGTTCAACTGACGCCCGTTAAAAAGTCGTCGTACCAAAGAGAATCAGATCTTGGAGTAGCTTCAAGATTCAGAAAATAATTTTTTACTGTACTTGTCTTATCTGTATTGTTTTCATTACTAGAAATTTGATCAGTTTTATTTTTTAAAAAATGGTAACGGTTTCATAAGTACAACAATTGTTTAGCGTTGAACAACATTTTTTACTAAGGCAATCTTTGTCAGTGTAACAAATTTGACAAATATTTAGGACATATGTCAATATCAGTCAATACTCCAACTATATTTTTTTGGGCTGGCTTCGTAACTGGAGCAAAGGAACAGCACAACACTTGCGCTAATTTATTGATAAAAATTTTACCAAAATGAATGGTTTTATAAATTTTTATTAATTGTTATTTTTTAGTTTTCGCTTACTTATGTGAGCTCATGTCATGTTTTTCCTGCTTTGTCTTGTTCTCTTCTTACTTACTCTTTAGTTTTCTTTTTGGAGTTTGCCTAATATGGAGTATTCTTCTAATAGCTTCTTAGTAATCAGAAAGAATAAAGTGATACATTCTGTTAATTTATTTATACTGTTGTACAGATGTGTTTTTATATTTTTTTTAGTTTGTCTGGATCGCGAATGAAATATCATTATTTATTTATGCAACTGGCATGATGAGATTCGCATAATTTATCGTACACGCCTAAAAATAAAAGTATACAGATACTAATGATAATAAAAAAAATAAACAGATTCTCAGGAAGAGAAAAAAAATATGAGTTCAGAATTGATTAAACAAAATTTGATATTACGTGAGGAAAATTGTTAATGTTATATGAAATTATAATCCACCTGTAAACCCAATTTAAAATTTCCCTTCCTACCAAAATGAAAAGCACGCAGGAAATGGGTTTATCGACGTATAAAAAAGAAGTTAAACGCAAGAACAACGGAAGCTGTCGATGTCTTCCAAAATGTAAATTTTGGAGTGGGGTCGAGTTCAAGGGCTTCGGCTTCGTACTTTCGTTTTGGGTCGTTGCAATTCAATAGCCCGAGTTAGATTGGCGTGAAACAGAGCGACATGCGTTCCGATTCGCCGGAAGCCGAGCACCACTATACTCCCGAGTCCCGAGTTTTCTTTCAACTCGATTCTCTCTCTCTGACCTGACTACTATTCCCGAGTTCACTCTCAACTCGAATCTCTTCTCTTGTTTTCCTTTTTCCATTTGGTAGCGAAGTCAATCTCTTTGGAGTGAGTATACGAGTGGAGTGGGTGTTGGCTGTGTGTGTTAATTACGTGCTCGTGCTGTTTCGATGACAACCGCGCTGGTTTGTCGACACGACGAGATCGAGAGCATGTCTGGCGGCGTTTTTTTCAACTTTTAAAAAATGTAGGATTATGGGGCTGTGTGTGAAAGTATGAAAGAGAAATTTAATGAGTATGATTCACGTTAAATATTCTCTTCTCGGAACAATGTGCGAGTCTTTCTGCTTTTATGATTCTCACAAATTTCTCACTTGGGTTTGCAACTGCAAATCGCTTTTTTTGGTTAGCTCGTTTCGGGTATGTTTTGATTGCAATCTTTTTAATGTTATCATTTTAACTTCAAGCTAAACAAATTGTGTTTTTATTGTGTTTACATGTTTTATTTTATATATACAGTATTTACAGGGGTGATTCAAAAGTAATGGATCAGGCAAAATTAAAAGAGAATTAAAATAGTTAGAATAATGGTCTTTTGGTTTCTAAGTATTCAAATCGGGGGAAACACAATGATACGCATCTCGTAACAATCAGTTGATATTGTAACAATTCAACCATGAATCAAAACCGTGTACATCAAAATTTCCAATTACAAAGTTGTAGAGAATCATTTGTTTAGTCACAATATCATTAAAAAAATTTTTGTTGAAAATTAGTGGCACAAAAAAGGTTATTTTTCCAGGCAATTTTTAAGAAATTTGCATTGAATTTAAAATTAAAATGAAATACTTAGAAACATTTAGATGACTTAAAATCACAAAACAAACAAACCCAGTAAACTGTTTTTTAAAATGATTTTTATGTACAATGCACGGTTTGCGAGATAGCATTGGGTTGGAATCAACTGATTGTTACTGGATATGTGTTTCAATATTGTGTTTTCCCGGTTAGAAACCAAAAGACCATTATTCTAACTATTTTAATTTTGCCTGATCCTATATACCTGTACGTATTTATTTTTATTTTTTTCTGATTTTCTTGGAAATCTGATGCTGTGCTCAGCAGCAAAGCCAGTAAGAAATATAAAATTAATCGATATATCTTTTAAAATTAGAAACACACACTTTATACGTGATTTTCGTTGAAGTTTGAAACCAGAAAAGTATAGAAAAATAAATATAACATAAGTAAATGACAATAAAAAAATATAAAAATTCTTCGATTTCTTTGTTAAATTTGCATTGAATTAACTTAAAAATTGTCCAGGGACACCAGAACAATTATGAATCTTGAACTTATTTAAATTAACTAGGTTTAATTGAAACATCCAGTTGAGAATTTTAATGAGGACTACGGTAATTAAACAAATTGATTTAGGTAAAGGGTAAATTTCCATAGTCGAATTATCCACAAGATCTCATGAATCGTGATGTGTTTTAATTGTTCGCGCTTAACTTAGCAAGACGAAACGCCTGTCTTGTCTCAAGGTGCCAGGTCGTGTAAGGGGATTTGTGCAACTACTTCTGGGTCAATTAAAACTAAGGATTGGGAATGTCATAGTTTCTGAATGTAGTCATTTAAAAACCTAAGCACGACTCGTGCCACGACTCGTAGTACGAGATTCTTGTGCCACTTTGGTCATGTGACTCGTGTTCCATCTGGTGCTAAGCTGTTTAGACGAGAAAAACAGCACGACTTCTCACACCATGTGTTAAGAGAGATTCTCGTGCTCTTTCAGCTTTTTATGCCACCATAAGCAGCCATCTTGGAAACGATAGATCAAGCATGGTCTTTCTCTACTCCAAGCTAAGGTTTTAGCAAATAAAACCTGCAAATTTTGTAGGTGGGGATATCATTTAACTAACAATTTTATGAGGATTGACATAAAAATAGGTACGAGTTGCAAAAAAAATGACGACAAATCAGGGGTACGGACATCAGCGAACATCGTAGCTACGCACCTAAATCGGCCACGATGTTCGCTGATGTCCGTCAAAATAGTTTTTTTATTATTTTTCACAAATTTTACTATTTTCTAGCTAGATTCTCATTAGCGCAGAATAAAAAAAAAAAAAAAATCTAACTTTTATTCAATGTTCCAAGCAGTTGAAACTATAAAAATCAGCGCAATAAACTACAAACATGATTTTTAAATCTAAATTTAGCACGGATGGAGCGCATCAAATTCATAAAACTAGTTCACCACATTATGACTAGTGCTCGTTTTGCAGAAAACGAGCACTAGTCATAATGTGGTGAACTAGTTTTAAAAACTTTTTGAATGTGCTTAGTTTTAAATCGCTTTTACACGACAATTTCAACACAATTCTCGTGCAAATGTTTGTGTCATAAAATAAAATAAAAATTTTTGACTGCACAGTTTCTAAATCACACAAGGAAAGGGGCCATTCAACTCACTCATCCAAGTACTGTATGTATCAAACTCAATTCCGCTTAACTTTATCGGTCGGTCATCAGTGGGTCTATTAAGAGCAAATGACAATTAACTTGAAGTCCTAAACTATAGAAAGACATTGTACTATATATACTCTTATTAGTTTTTGAGATTGAGCAAACAAGAGAGATGAAGTTTTCATACCGCACCTATCGAGATTTATCCGTGTCCTAGGTGACAACATGTTCCGCTATATGTTATTGATTTAGCCAAGGTGGACGAGGTCAATAATGTAGTTATTGAGTTTAATAATTGATACTCACTATCAACTCGGGATAAATAAACAGGTTAAACTAACCACCTTTCCGGATCCCCTCCCATTTTTTTATTCATTTATTTATTTATTTTTTTGTGTGTACTCGCACATGGCATTGTACTTGACTCTTTTTAATAAACAAAGCTGAATTAACTTAATAATCTGACAGTAATGATTTGCAGCTCATTGCATATTAATTGTGTTGCGAGTTTTTGCGTTTTTAATGGATATATTTTTTAATTAAAAGTCCCTATCAATTTTTAACTCGTTGTTTGTAAGGGAAACAAACTTGCAATAACCGGAACTGAAATATGAGCTTTATACATTTGTTTGACACATCCCAATCTCGTTAGATCAAAGCAGTGGGGCCGTGAAAATAATCTCGTACGCCCATGGTTCTCGGGCAATTGCCCGACTTCGGTCGAAACGTCGTTAGCATGTAAATATGACTGAATTTGTCAGGCACCCAGGTGATTGTACTAATGAAGATATTCTCTCAAGCTTTGATTTGAAAAGTACACGGTTATGTTTTGTTCCTACGAACATGGAGAGAAATTGATAATTTGTACGGAAAATATTTGTTTAAATTTACGTAATTAGTGGTAAACGATTGCTTATGTTTTGTATTGATTTCCTACATTTCACCTCAAAATCAGCTGGTGCGGAAAGCATATAGGATTTGTCTTGACAGTGGTCATGTGGAGTCCAGTACCCACAAGTTATCAAAGGCCCGAGGGGAGGGAGCTCTTTTCCTGAGTGATGTGTGTCGTGTGGTGATTTATGAGCACTTTTATGTGCCATCTCATCGTCGTGGGTATTGTTAGGTGGAACAAATTTTCTCTTTAATGGGTCTGAAAGGTTATTAATGCTTCTTGACAGGCAACAAAAAAATCACTATACTTTAGATACTTCTTTTGAATTTAAATATAAGAAATTATTGTTACTTTTAATAAAAATAACAATGCAAATAAATAATTAGTAAAAAAAATATGCGAGGAATTACTTAATTTGAGAAAGGATTACGAAAAAGATCATTTATGTTAATATGGTTTCAAACTTTTACGAATGTCGTCATTAAAAGCATTAAATTCCAAATTGATGTGTTACTTGTTTCTAATAGACGATTACTAGAGCTGCACGTGGGTTCACATTTATTGGTAAATAACACAGGAGAGGTTGTTGTCGTTTATGCAAAAATAGAGAAGCTGTAATTATTGAAAATGATTATTTTCTAATGATTTTAGTATTAATAAAGTAAAAAGTAAAAATATATAACTAATTTTATACTTGGCGAAGGATTCTCTCTGTATTCTGTGCGTCAGTATTATTTAGCCATTTCTGCACTCGATCGATAAAGCCCTGGAAAGGGAAGCGGTATAGAGTTGGTTATAAGTATTTATGGTTGCTTGATAAGTAATGGAGTAAATTAAATGCACCTTTACTTTTCCCATGTGTTATTCGTCCTGATTATCTCGCATCAAAAACAGAATTAAGTAAGTTATCTAGTCTGTATACAGTTGTATATACAAAAATTCAGTTAACATTTCAATTTTTTTTTCCATTCTAATTTCAGAAAATGTAATAACTGAAAAAACATAAAAGTTTTAAAAAAAATTGCTCGTGGTCTCGTAAAGGGCACTTGAGCAAATGCAATTTGAAAGAAGAGTAATTGCTTCTCAACAAATGTATGTCATGGAAACAAGAGTTAAGTGACGCTAAACTGGATCCTTGAAATGCTATAAAACAAAACCTCTAAACTTCTTTACTATGTCTATACTCACAAAAAAAGTAAGGAAAAACATGAAATTCAGTTTCAATGGAACTAAAAAGTACTAGTTTTCGTGCCGTTTTTATAAAGTTTCTAACGTTAGTGAATTTGGAGCCTTTGAATTATGTGAATAATTCGAATAATGCCATCACGTCGCTATAATTAATGAATGAATAGTATTTTCTATTTTCTTTAAACATGTTCTGTAGTGAGCTGAGTTTGAAAAAGCCTCGAGGGAATCTGACAAATTATGTAAAGAATGTCATTAAAATTATCTCGCAGGTTCTTCTTTATTACACTAATACTCTTCATGCGCTTGACAAAGCAAACCTGCCGTAAAAACAAATTGTCTAAATTAAGCTTATACGCATACGCAGGTACATGTTTTCACATTAAAATGGGCTGGAATGATAAAGCTGTGCCGTGTTCTCAGTTTGTACACTTGTTTCTTTCTTTGTAATACACTTTATTTTTGATATATTAATGTCATGTTAAATACGATTTGTTTTTAAAGCTTCAAAGTAGAGAGTATCAACGTATCAACTTACGTCTTTCACGTCAGAACATCAGAACGGCAAAAACATTTCATCAACGGAACGCTTTGTCATCAACAAATTTACATCCAAAATGTGCTGGATGCTCGGTCTAAGATCTTCAAAATGGCCACAGCCTGCCTCAAAATAAACGACGCCAATGCTTGTTTTTGAAAAATCAGATTTTGTGAGAATCCGATTTCATAAAATGACGTAAAATTCGTCATTTCCAGTTGTGAAAAACCAAAAGAACCGGCATAATCAGGAAGGGATTGAGCGTACCTAATGCTTTGTTAACAAACGCTATTGTTAACAAACGAAAACGCTTGAAAAATATTTTCAAAAATTATTTACATTTGAGTTTTTGTGCTGTTGCGCACATTTTTTGGCTACAAAACAATGATTTTTCGACTCAGCTAGACTAGAGGATTAAAATAAGATGCCACAATATATACTTTCAGTACAATGCAAAAAAGTTCACTTGCACTTCTCACATGCGCATAACAAACAAACAAATCGGCATGCTTCAGTTTTTGCAAAAATGACGGGCGACGACACGGTAGAAGCCGGGGACGCAGTAATAAAGGCCGAGGACGTGAAAATAAAGAATCATCGCCGCCACGACCACCGTTGCATCAGGTCGAGCATCAGATCTAGTGACACCACGTTGATTTTTTTGTTTGCGCAAACACTCATCACGTATCAACGTAAACATATAATCGCATGAACGCATGAACGTACAAACGTATAACTTTTTAATTTATACGGTCATGCGTAAGAAAACAACGAGAACACATTGAAATAAAGTTAGAAAATCAAATCAATGGCTTTAATGTTATCATAACATCCGTACTTGGTGAAAAACAAACAGCCCAGACTGGGTTCAAGTCCCAACCCCGGTTCCAATGGAGCCTGGGCAGTTTGTTTTTCACCAAGCCATTGATTTTCCAACTTTATGTTCATGCGTACTTACGTAATTGTGATGTATGCAAACCCTCTGATATTGTTGTTTCCATATTTTGCCACATTAATGTAATGCTCTGATCACGTTATCCCATTGTTACGTTGATCTTTATTTTTTTGGTTTGCACACACACTCATCACGTATCAACGTAAACATATGAACGCATGAACGTACATATGTATACCTTTCTAATTTATTCGTTTGTACGTTCATGCGACGTTTTTGAGATTTGCGCAATTGGTTAATGATTTGTTTGTAACATCAGATAACATGAGATGTATGAAGGCGCTTGTTGATTCATAACAAATGGAAAATAGGAAAAGAATTTTTTTTAAAGGAAAATTATGTTGTACGAAACTCCAGGCACAGGCTCACCGGAGCAGTCGAACCAAAAACAATTTTCCGTAATCTAATATTGATGCGTATTAAAGTAATGTAGTGAATATTTAAAACTTCAGAATCTATCTTTTTTTGTTTAAAGTGGAATAAGCTCGATGTAGATGGCAGTTTGCTCATCACAATTTTAAATACCTCGGAGAATTGTGTAGAAAAATCAATGGACTTATTCTTACATGTGCTGCAACAAAATCGTGAGTTGTCGGCGAATATGTGTGACGTTTGACTTGCAGAGGTTGGTTTGAAATTGGTTTTGGTGGTGAATTTGTCCCTAGCGGCTTTTGGCTCAATGCCGTCAACGAGTCGAGGGATTAGCTGAAAAGCTTTGGTCACCTCGTTTGGAGCAGCCGTTGCAATTGATGGTCGGCACCGTGTGTGCTGGACGGCCGCGTATTCAGACCAAGGTTACCCAAGGGGCATGTCAAGACCGAGAGAGAAGAGAGATCCAGTGTCAGGAAAGGAAAGGCACATTTCAGAACAAAATGACCGGGTCTCCATCAGTACTACCATACTACAGTGCTTTTGGTTTGTTGTTTGTTGTTGCGAAGGAAAAACAGCAACAACAGAGCTGATAAATCGAATGCTTTCTCATTACCTCGGCGTTGAATTTCGTTACTTCCACTTACTCACTATCGTCATTGTGCTGAGAGTTGCACTCAAAACAACATCAGCGCTGCTCCTTCTCACCTGGTCGCGCTGCCGTGTTGGACGTGATTTTTATAAGTTTTGGAATAATTGTTAGGTTTCTTTCCTGTGTTTCTTTCC
>JH432107.1:216399-226836 GCA_000239455.1 Strigamia maritima
GTTTCTTTCCTGTGCTGCTTTTGTCAAAATGTTTTAAATAATTTTCTAAGCTAAAATATTGCTCGATTCTTAAAGGTTACAGGAAAAGAAAAATGATATACATCACTAAACTGTCATTTAGACCCTAAATAACACTTACAATATACATTTAGAGTGGCAAAAAATACTATCACATAAAAAGTTTTTAGCATTGAAGTTCAGGTTTGCTAACGTCGAAAAACGCAAGGAAAAACACAATGAGAAATGGCGCGAAATGGCAATTTAAGGTGTAAAGTTTCAATCCGAAAGTTCTCTAATAATTGCTGAGCTAATAAATAAAAAAAATAGAAAGTATACCACATTAACGCTGCAGAGAAGTATGCAAACCTAGGCTAAAACGTATAAAAATGTTTTCTTTCAATGCTTTTTTTTATTCGTGTATTTGGTATTTTTTTTTGTTACGACTGTTTATTCGCAATAATGGATATTATCTTCTAGTCTAACGGTTGTTGAAAATGGCTGTTGTAAGTATTTCTTTCTTGTAAAAGTGGATTTTTACTCAAAATAGGATAGATAGTGAAGAAACTATTTACGATTGTGCAATTTACTATTCTCAACAACTGGTTGGTAGCTGAAATCAAAACAAAATCACTTTTTTTTCTTCAAGTTTGAGGGATTTTCATCAATAGTTTACTTGAGCACTGGAATTTTAACTACAAAATACAAATTTTTCAATTGCAACCAAATTGAACATTGTAGGTAGCTGAAGTTTGTAAATTGATAAAAAAAATCTAAAAAAAACTAGTTATTTTCCATAAATTTTTAATTTATTTCTTTTTTGTTCTTCTTTTAATCGATTCGTCTTTTATGAGATTAATCTGAACTCCTCCAAGTAGCAGTTTCCTCAAAGTAATCTTTAAATGTGTCGGATGTTTGTCGGTAGCTTTAATGGATGTTGTTGTTGTGGCGTGTTGCTGGAAAAAAAAGAAGAGAAAAGAAAAAGTTTAAAAGGAATTAAGCTAAGCGCTCACTTAGTCCGGGTTGCAGCCAGAGCTACATTTGCTAGTTGAGTGTTAATTCCGCGTCATCTAGCGCTTCGTTAAAAAGTCCACTCGGATCAATAATGAGTTGTTTTACCTTCCGTTGAACATGAAACTGATGAAAAGAAAATTGTAGGCATCTTAGATTTGCTGAAACTTAAATATATGGATCGTAAACGGCGGAAGCACGTTTTTGAATAATTTCGGTACCAGATATAGATTTTTTTCAATATACCGGTACAGTATTCGTAAAAATGTATTAAATTTTTGCACGCAATGACAAACTTTACTTTTTTATACATATATATATTGAAGCGAATATTCTTTAATTTGATTGACAGAGTTAATCCATGTGATTTGAGGTGGTTTTTTTTTCCTTTTTCTTTTTTCATTTCCGGTAAAACCAGAGGCCAGTTTGGAGAATAGTGGCTTATTGATCATGTCCATCGGTCGATTTTATACTGTGATTTGGTCTCGTACAATAGAAATTTTAGCGCGTTATTGAATACAACTAGCTGCCAATTTTTCAATGTAGAATTTAGACTACCGTATTAAAGATTAGAGACTTAGCGTTTTTATAGTAACTATATATGTTTTGGCACAAAATTTATAGTCACATGATCAAATATTTGGTTTTTAGTCTAACTAAAATATTTTTGGAGAAAAACGCTAATTAAGAGCGAGGTAAGAAAATCTTCGTCAATAGGTGCATTCAGGAACTAAAACTCATCAAAAACGAGTTTTGAGAGTGGTTAGTTTTGTGTGTGTTTTGTGTATGTTTTGTGTATAATTCTCAGTGTGAAAATCTGAGGCACGTTTTAGCTAAGTTTTAGGGAAGTTTTAGCTTCGTTTTACCTTCTATCACATGACTTGAAGCAGTCATGTGACAAATGGCGCCGATCTAACTCTACAACAGTAGAGTAGATGCTGCGCAGACGAGTGCGCAATTGTAAGACACAACTCGTGTCTCGCTGGAATTGTAGCGTTTCCTAAAACGCGCGTGCATACTTAAACGTTTCCGGAAATGACGACACATTTCAGGAAACGAAACGAGGGAAACGACTAAAACATGGAAATGTTTTAGTTCCTGAATGCACCTATTGTTAGGCTCAACTAGTAGTTCTGAATAGTTCACCTGATGCCGAAATTTCTGTTTGTCCAGTTATTTTATTTTCTTATGGTGGGTCTTTACCATCAGTTTAGTGCTTGGGAGAAGCTCTTTAAATGACGGGTTGATGACGTTACAAGTATTGTGAGTGATGAATGCGATTAGTGATGTGTGTGTTGACGCGGGGAGATTACTCAGTTAATCGATCGTGTTAATCTGGTGACATTTTAAAAATGGATTTTTAAGTTTTGTATTAAATCACCTTGATGATCATGCGTTTTCATGATTTCATGGGATTTGCAGTTATATCATTATTGTGGCAAATTATTCATCTTAATCTAAGCGTCGTGTCTAATTCGGTCTAATTGCTCGAGATATTAGAATTAAGTAGAAAAGGAAAACCAAAACTACCCATATAGATAATGTACTGACAGAAAAATCGATTCATCACCCTGAAAATGTGGCACTTGTGTCCAAATTTATTGGGAATGTTGAAAAACAAGTTCAAAAGTTCACGAACCAAACTGTTTTCTTATGTTTGTGATATTATTTCTAGAATTTGGAGCAAGCACTTTATCCTTATTGTATTTATGACCAGTTTTATGTTGCGAACAAGTGAAAAACATGAAGCTGACGGTAAGGCATGAATTAATAAAATTATAATAATTTTAAATGAACTTTTTAGCAGTTGAAAAAATAAACTTTATAGTTTTTCAGTTGTAATACTACGAAAAGAAAAGTTCTATGTACTAATTAAAATTATTTGAAAACACTAAATTTTGGATTTGTTTTTTCCTCTTCACGTTATTAGCTCTCAATGGAGAAGGAATAAATTGTGGGATATTTTATGTGATCTAAGTCCTCTATTGTGAGTGTGCGGACGCATATCTGGCTGATACGCTGCTTTTCATCTCTATGTCTGCGATGCAGAGCACGAATAATGTGAAAAGCTTGGAGCAATTTCAACTTTCGATCTACATCGCGTAATGGAGTCATCATGAACAATGGCCGACTGGTGTAACGCCCAAGCCCAAAAGGGAAACAATGTGTATAATGATGCTTTCCGGCTATATTCATTTCTTGCGCATATTACAGCAGCATAAAAGAATAAAGATTGACAGATGGAAACGAAATCACTCGAAAAACAAAAGAAAAGATTTCTATGCGAGGAAAGTCAAGTCACATACCACAGTGCGCGACTGTCATAGTGTCTCGTGGGGATTTATTGTCCCTTTCTCTGCTGTGCTGTCTGAGTCGGAGTGTCTGCGGTGACTTGAAGGGGTTTTTCAGTCTGTCACTGAAAACTGACAAACGGTTTTAAAGCTTTAAACAGCTAAGCACTTTATTTGAAATTTTTATTCTTCTGCAGTTAGGGAGAAGAAAGAGTTGAAGGGAATACAGAATATAGATGCCTGATGGGGTCAGTGCATCGACTCGTGTACATTTAAAGTCACATTTTGACACGCACCTTACACGTTCATTCTCATAAAAGAAGTGGATGCCAAAGACCAAAACTCTATCGCTATAGTGTTAGTTTTGTTTGTGTTATGTCAGGATGTTTTACTCTGCGCCACATATTATGGAAGGCGAACGCTTACATTACATTGTGATATTTTGCTTGGCCTGCCTGGGCAGGAAATAAATCACATTTTATGAATTTTTTTCTTCTAATTATTTTACTACAGATCGAAAAGTGTGTCGCTGTAGATATTTAATATTTTATTTTTTATTTTTTATTTTTTTATTTATTTATTTACATCTGTATTATACGGGCTCGAGTGAAGATGTGAATGAGAGTATGAGACGAGGCAAAGTGCCGAGGGAATGCACCTGGATAAGCTTTACTTGGGTAAATGTGGAGGAATGAGATGTTTGGGAACTGCTGATTCGATTGATCGACTCTTTCGCTTTCATCAACTCGACCTTAAGGAAGACGTTTTATCGCATCACTTTTGCTCGAATGCAGACATTGAATGCACTTTGTGACAAAATACTTGTCAAACTTTAAATACATTTTAACTTTTCCTGATAGGCTGCATCCGGGAACTTGTTGATGCCAAGTTGAAAATGTCAAATACAAATAAAACGTGTACAATACAATACAGAGTACAATGCTGTAGTTTAAGAAAGCAAAAAGATTTTTGAAAGTTTGTTGATTTATGCGTAGTTTCCTGTACAGTGAGCAAATTTTTCTCCCAAAATGAGCGTGAGAGTAGAGGGCAGCGATCGGTCGCTTCGCTACCTCACTCACCTAAAGCCACTTGCTAGATAAAGCGACGAGGAGAAGCCGTCCATCAAAAACGATAGGCAGGGATGGGCAAGGCGGGCCAAACATTCTATATATATAAGGAATTCCCGGAAGACAAGAGGCAGCGTGGCCGAACCTTATCGCTGTTGAACCCACAGGCCTATACTTTGAGCTCGAACACAAATCGATCAATTGATACACGGCATAACTCTACGAACCAAAAATATACAGTATATAGGAAAATGTACGAATGAGAATAAAATCATTTCCTCTAACTGCAATAATACTTTTAGCTAGATGTTGTGTGTATTGTGTAATAATAATAATCGACTTATATTTTTTACTTCATTTCTTTGTAGCCTAAATTTGACAGATTCTATTTTTAAAACGTCTTTTTTATTACTGCATTCGACGGATGCAAATTGTAAGTAAGGTTGTCATGGTGACGATGAGTGCTTGTTACAACGGTCTATCTCTATACTATTATTGAATATACATGTTTTCTCATTATAACAACCTGCAAACAATTCATTTCGCTTGCATTTGTTCAGCTTTTTCAATTAAAATGGCTCATCTTAGGTATGTGATCATTTAACTACACTGCAAATCTAGGTGTCTAAATTTTGTTTTAGGCACTTTTAATAGTTTAAATTAAGACACTTTAAAAACCTAAACACTGGTTCCATTTAATAGTCGTTTGGTGAGCCTAAAATCAAGGTGGTTATTTTTGAGTCACAGCAGTACGAAATTGGCAGTTCTTTCTGTTCCGTACCGTTTAAAGAGAATTAATTTTGTTTTGGTCAAGTTTTGAACATCAACTGTTTAATCTACAGTATTGCATATTTGCAGTGTTGCTGCACTTTTTTTTTAATGTTGCATCATTTGGCTTGCATCATTGTTCCGAATGTCACTTCTTTTGCCAAAAGTTGATTGTTGGTCAAATGTTTGTTCCCAACATTGTAGCAACATTTTAAGTAACATTTTAGCAACATTGACATATGTCAAAAATGATGTTTGTTTCAATGTTTATTGCCAACATTGGCACAACACTGCTGTATTAGTGACATCAAACTTGATACCAACATTGGAAAATGTAAACATTCATTTCACATTAGCAACGTTGCAGATGTGTTGCGGTGATACTTGTAAATATTGCCAACATTCAAGTGACATTTGGAACATTTCAGCAACATTTGCGTGTTACCTGGGTTACGGTAATGTCAGTGCAATAAAATTACACAACATTTGAATTTGAAGTTCTCACAACTTTAAACTTTAAAACATTGCGATCGATGTGCAGAGATTTGTTATTTTTTCTATATTTGGTTTGGCCTTTGAATTACATAAAAGTATTGTACATACAGTATTAGATTAAAGGTGAAACACTCTTTTGTCTCCTGCAAAGCTTGCGTTAGATTCATGGAGCAGAAAATCGAGAAGAATGTGACAACACAAGCCAGTGGCAAAGTGTAAGAGAAGCAGCAACTTTACACTTGACCGACTCGCCACTCATATTTCAACCACAAATGAAATAAGAAAAAAAATTAACAAAAAAATCATCACCATTAGGTTGTGCCACAATAAATTGGCTTTCTGCAATAATAAATTAATAAATTTCTATGATAAATGATCTTGCGGTCTACTTGGCATTATAGGTACCTTCATAGAACGTGATGTCACACTTCTATGAAAATTAAGGCTCGGAGTATTAAAGATTTTCAAATAAAATCATCGCATTGTTTAGAAACTTCTTACCGCTAACATTTATATTATAGCATATTAGATCTTTTTAAAATCTAAAACTTATTGAAAATGACGCTTTTGGCCTCGCAGCTCTCATCATAAAATGTTAAGAGGTGAGGAGTTTCTAAAGGGTTTTTGTAATTAACAGGGATTTAGTTGCGGCCAATATTAGTTTTTCAAACAATATAGGTTTATGATTATTCATAAATGTCATTTTGTTGAGTTTATTCTTGAGAATCTAACTCGTAAAAACTATCGACGAGAGGGTACGCGCGGATTCATTGAATATTCGAATTCGAATTTCTGGTCGAATCTCATTGGTTGGCGCGCCTATTGTTTTGATTATTTAGCACCATGAAAAATATCCGAAAATAAATTTGTTTTATCCACTTCTGAAACAATTAGCCCTCAGAGCGAGCCACTCCACCCTAATCCCAAAATGGCGATGGCGCGATGTTTCACGGGATTCTACGAGATTCCGCGAGATTTTACGAGATCAAAATTGTTGATTTATGTTGTTCATTGTTGTTGAACATTGGCTTGTTTCATGGGAATATCGGTTTATGCAACATTCGTTTAATGTTAAATCAACATCTTGTTATGTTTGAATGTTGAAAAAATATTGATAAAAAATGACTTTTTAATATTGAATCGACATTTCTGATAAAAAATATTTTCTGAATGTTGTTTAGACTTGTTTTTGTTTCGTGGGTAGTTAGTCCGTTATTGTGAGTGCTAAAAGTCCCCATTTGATTAATTGATTATAGGAGTGTTTGACACATTTGAATTTGATTAGTCCAATCAAAACAGATTTCAGTCCATTACTAGTACTATAAGTTTCAACCCAGGTGACACCGAATGTTGCTGCAGCATTGCTGCAATGTTTGAAAATAACATTTGGTTTGCAATGTTGCTGACTGTTCCGACTGTCACTTCGATTAGATCGTTGATGTTTCTCGAATCTAAACTGAAGTTTTAGCGAATAAAACTTGCCAATTTTGTAGGTGGGGACTTTATTAAACAACATCCTAACGATTTCTTGAGAAATCGACATGAAAATAGGTAAGAGTTGCGAAAAATGACGACAAATTAGGGGAACGGACATCACCGAACATTGTGGCCGCGGAACACGCCTCTTCGTCAGCCAGGATGTTCGCTGATGTCCGTCCAAATAGTTTGTCATTTATTTTTTTACAATTTTATCTATTTTCTAGCAGATTCTCATGAAATATATTAGCCAATAATAGCCAAGATGTAATAGACAACTTAGTCTAATTTTTATTCAACAGTTGAAACAATAAAAATACAAATGAAAATGGATGGACAAATTTAAAGTGTGTTCATTGAGAAGTCACTTTTCCATAAGGCAGATAAGGAGAAGTGATTTTTCCTTTTCATGATTGAATGCATCTATTATTTTTTCCGTTTACTACAAGTAGCAGGAAGGATGATGAAATTTTCAATTTCGATTTACTTTCTAGTCGAGGTTTTCCTTTTCCCATTTGCTTTGTTTTTTATGTGCGCAGTGTAGTAGCTAGCAAGCCTCACTATGATTTAAGGGCAACAGCGTGTTGTTCTCTGATAAAAATACGAAGGATGCGCGCGCAATTGGTTATGAATGTGGTGACAATCAGTCGGGCGCGCCGGGGGATGTGCTTATCGCACTATTCGCAAACTGCCAAACTCAATCTCGGTCGTGTGTCTTTCGCCTTTGCCCTGCCATTGCTATTGCTTGTACGGGCGCACGGCTGTGTGTCAAATGAACCGTGTCTTCTGCTTCGTCTTACGGCCACTCTAGTGCGGCGCGTTGCCTCCCTGTTGCAACGACATCGAATTTTGTAGGCAAATGAAAAACTGCAGCGCTTGCGCTTGTAATGTGGTTGGTTTAAGAGTAAAACGACAAGTTATCACCCACTGTAAATTGTGCGAGTTTTTTTGCAATTTGCGATTACTGCGACAATTGAAATTGGATCGTCACTTCGTTTCGGTTCGGTACACGGAGATGCAGAAAAAAATTGAAGTTTCATTTTGTGGAAATTTTCTAAAGGCATGGGCATATGGCTTTAATGCAAAATTTCTACTTTATATTTAATCAATACGTAGCACGATTTAAATTTAAATCACTTTTTTTGAATTAGTTTAAAACTTTGAATTGACAAACCCTATGTTTTGAACGTTGATCGAATGTTTTGAACGTTGATCGAATGTTTTGAACGTTGATCGAATGTTTGAATGTTGATCGATCATTAGCCATTTTTTCCAATTCCAAGTACTCGCAAGTCGTTATGTTTCTTCTTGTGAGACCTGATCGACTCGAATTTGGTTAAGTTGGATCAGAAGACTGATTTATTACAAATAAAAGAATCCTTATATAAGGAAATATAAGAAGCGTCTATGGTGCGTTGCACCGTAGACCAATGGGGTCTAATCATGCAGAGACCCAGTGGAGATAAAGGTATCGGTGCCGGACGTATCCGTGTCCCGGCCCCGATACGAACGTGATTCCGACGTTCTGGAGTCACACTTCTTTTCGCTTCTTCTTCAAATTGCGCTGCGGACTTTTTATGATTTTTATGTTTGTTCTACAGTTGGCGCTTTCTAAACTCTATCAAACTATTCGTGCACGAAACTGAGAAGTGAACTTTTATGCATTGTACTAAACGTATATATTGTGGTGTCTTATTTTAATTCTCTAGTCGAACTGAGTCTAAAAATCATTATTTCGTAGCCAAAAAATGTGCGCAACAATACAAAAACTCAAATGTAAATAATTTTTAAAATATTTTACAAGCGTTTTCGTTTGTTAACAATGGCATGCACTTTTTTCGACTACAAAGCAATGACTTTTCGACTCGGATCGACTAGAGGATTAAAATATGATACCACAATATGTACTTTCGGTACAATGCATATGACATTAATCAATGGGAGTTTCGTGCACAAATTGTTAGATAGAGTTTAGGATAGAGTTAAAACGCCCTTTTCCTCCATCCCCCCACTTCGCCCCCATCCCCATTTGCATGGCCCTGGCTGATGAGATAGTGATTCCGCTTTGGGATATACATTGTAGCGTGAAAAGGTCCCAACCAATCCGATATGGACTGACTACATAGTGTAGCTAAACTAAGATTGGCAGTGTTTTTTCCAGAACTTAAAAGTTTCTGACAGGATAATGAAAGCGAGACGTTTGTTGGCTTTGGCCTTTGGGTTAGGTGTTGAAATATATTGGCATTCGGAAACTGATCTCAGCTTAAATTTGAAGCCTTTGAAGGAAGTCACCATTATTTGCTAAATGGATAGAAAGAAGCTAACAAGTGGAAATGGTGATAAGCAGCCGCAGTCTATACGTGTTAAAAGAGAGAAAGATAGAAAGAAAGAAAGAAAGAAATAATGGGTAAAAGCAAAGAGAAGATGAACTGCAAATCGACACACTTCAAAGCATCCTCTACTAAATTAAGTGCGCTGCGCTGTCAAACGATGGTGAACCAGTTTGTTAGACATCTACTAACAGAACTTAATTTCGAATGTGCACTGCGTGAGCGTGAAATTTTTCCTTTTTCAGTGACATTGTTTTTTTTGGTCATTTAAAGTTGGCGATTTGCCCTTTTATAGTATCTCGAGCTCAATCCCGACTGAGATAACATCACAACTTCAACTTTAATGGAAATCGTTGCAGAAAAACTACTTTTTTTTTGGTTTCGTTTTTTCTTTTTTTCCTCCCCTTAGAAACGCAATCGCTTTTAATGATATCATCCCAAGTCGAGAGGAGGAAAAAAACAACTGAAACTGAACTCAGAGGTTGAAGACCACATAAATGTGATCGGAAAGAAAAAAAGATAGGCCGACTGATAGAAGAAACACGTGTTTTAGTTTTGTCAGCATTGTTTCCAGTTTGTTATTTTTATCAACAACTGCTTGAGGAAATGTAAAATTAGGATTTTAGTGCTAATTATATTAACGCAATAAACAACAACTAAATGAAATGAGATATAAATCAAGTTCGAGTGATTGATTTTACAAAATAAAAATAAGGGATAAAAGGTAGAACTTTCATTTTGCTGCATCTGCATTTGCCACTGAAGATTGCTAATAATTGCGTTCAATCCTGAAAACAAAAGTCACTTATTTTTGCCGTAAGTGTCTTTTTTAAGGCAAGTATGACGTAATTTATAAGGTTGCGATTGGTTCGGTTTGAGTCGGTTTTAGTGAAGACTCAAACCAAACTGAAGTTTTCAAAGCTGTGACTCAAACTGAACTGTAACCAAACCGAAAATTTTTGTTCAAACTGAAACCAAACTGAAACCAAACTGAAACCAAAC
>JH432107.1:242757-254067 GCA_000239455.1 Strigamia maritima
CGTGTCGACCAAATGCGTGTCGTGTCGACCATTTGGGTGTCGACCAAATGCGCGCCATGTCATGTCGACCATTTGGGTGTCGACCAAATGCGCGCCATGTCATGTCGACCATTTGCGTGTCGACCAAATGCGTGTCGACTAAATATTCTGTCGACCATTTGCGTGTCGACCAAATGCGTGTCGACTAAATATTCTGTCGACCATTTGCATGTCGACCATGTGAGTGTCGACTGGCTGCGCACCATAGCATGTCGACCATGTGGGTGTCGACCATTTGCGTGTCGACCAAATGCGTGTCGACCATTTGGGTGTCGACCAAATGCGCGCCATGTCATGTCGACCATTTGCGTTTCGACCAAATGCGTGTCGACTAAATATTCTGTCGACCATTTGCGTGTCGACCGGAAGCTACCCTTCCGCCCTGACGACTGCTTCGCAGACTAGATGCTGTGCAACCGCGATTCACAGAATAAAAAAAATAATAGCAGGGCTGACAAAAGGAACAATATTGAGGATAAAGAACTCAACAAATACACTTTAGCTGATGGGACTCAAAGGTCCCATCGGCTAAAGTGTATTTTAGGGGCACCTCTCCGATTTAGATGAAAATTACTCACCAGACGGTAGTTTTATGTGCAGATTCCTAATCTGCAATCCGTTTTTGTCGGAAACACACTAGGCCCATTCAAAAACTCCAGCACGACTTGTGCCACGACTCATAACACGAGATTTTCGTGCTACCTTGGTCATGTCACTCGTATTATAGGTGTAACGCGAGTCACATGACCAATATGGCACGATAATCTCATGTTATGAGTTGTGGCACGAGTTGTGCTGGAGTTTTTGAATGGGCCTAATGAAATTCACTTTTAATTTCAATTTCCAGTCCACTTCACTAGTAAGTGAGGTCAGCCGCTGCAGGTGTTGGGCTAGAACATGAAAAAAGTGAACTGGAAATTGAAATTAAAATCTTATTTCAGTGCATTTCGGATTGCAGATTCGGAATCTGCACATAAAACTACGTCTGGTGAGTAATTTTTATCAAAATTGGAGAGGTGCCTCTAAAATACACTTTTACCGTTCCATTTTTGCTCGACCTATCTCTAATCGCTAAATATAGTTTGGCGATATTATTTTGAAATGATATCTATTCTATACTCGCTCCACCAGATCATGTTCATTTAGCCCCCATAACTCCACTGAGGAGGCGAGGGAGTCAAACAACTGTTCCATTTTTTCAAATTGGACCAAACCGCTTTTTTTGATGACTCTCCACATGCATCCAACAATATTTTTGTGTTTTGTCTGCCGTATCTCTCAAATGGGTCGCAGCGGTGATTTCGTAGTATGGTACTAGAAATTTTCTACGTTTTTAAAGTTGAAAATACGACCAAAATAAATTGCTGAAAATTTTCAGCATACTAAACTGAAAAGTTTATTTTTGTTTAGCTGTTTTCTGAACTTTTCTGTGGCGGAAAATACATAAACTAGTTTTCAGTTCAGCAAGAAAATTTTGCAGTTTGAGAGGTATTTTCAGTCGTAGTGGGAACTAGGCTATAAAGTGTAGAAAATTTGATTTTTTTGCACGTGCTTCCAAATATTCAGCAGACATTTTGCGAACTTGGGAGAACATTTCATTTTATTTAAAATTTCAAATACAAATATTACAAATAGATAATGATGCGAATATTAGAAGACATCAAAAACATTAAAAACACATCAATAGAACAAAAAAAAGACATTAAAATTACATCAAAAGAACACTTAAAAACATTAACATCCAAGTTGTATATAAAATATAAAAAGTATAACGTTAAGAAAATTTAGTTCTTTTTTAGAGACTTAATATCTTTATCATGAGAGCTCACCAGTTTGCTGTTGCAGTATTTGCAGGCTTATTTCTTTTGACAATCATACATTCCAGTGCAGCAGGTACTATACTGTGTATTTTTAATTAAACAATCAAGTTTTTGCGCTCTATGATAAATTTTTTAGAGAGCAAAAACTCTATTGTGAAATAAGGACGTCCAGTTAAATTTTAATGTAAATGTTAAAGGTGATTTAACAAATTTTGATATTTTCGCCATTGCTACCTTCACAAAGCATAAACAATCAAACACTCGCAGTGAAACATCACCGACGGTTTGTGGTTGTAACAAATGTCAATCGGCATAAGTTCGAACGTTCTCTGTGCAATATGATTTGCACCATCTGCACATGCTCGGTCTTTTATTTCTTAATTTAATGTCACTATAATAATTGTTTGTATTTTTACGTGCAGTATACAATATTTAATTTTTTCACAGAGTCTAATCTAGAATTGAGATATGATTCTCTGTTTGCGAGAAGTACTGACAGTTTTGCATCTGGTGAAAGTTCAGGTTTTATGAAAAAGAGAGGAATTTTTAGTAAAATTGTTAAAAAAATGCCGAAATATCTTCCTAAAGTTCTTTCATTTGGTGGTTTTATAGTGTGGAATTTTTGGGAAAGAAGGACACGATAGGGGGCGTAGCGGTCGTGGTCACGTATACGTGACCACTCAATTAACGAATCAAGAAGCAGTATCTTATCTTATCTACTTTTATTTTTAAAATGTATATAATCTTAGTCTTAGCAAATAAAATCACTCTAAGTTTTAATCTTTGCCTTAGTTTCATCGGTAGCGAAAAAGATTAGTTTACATCAGAAGTGGGATGAACAGCGTGAATTGCGACAAGAAGCAGTAGAAAATATACAAGAAATTTTTTTTCATCACCGCAGAAGATCGTTGAGACCGTCCAGAAACAGAAGAGGGCGAAACTTTGACCGAAAGTAGAAAAAATCAAACAGAGCCAAAAAGAATAAGATGGACGCAACAACGATTATGGGGATGATCGAGAATGAAATTTTGCCAACAATAGTCGACCTGGAATCGCTGAAACTTCCAGATCTCAGGACGGTTGCGAAAACAGTAAAAGTATCGACATACGGAAAGAAGAAGAAAATGATAGCATACGAGATTTACTCCGAATTGAAGGAAAAAACTCTTCCCGATGACGAACTAAACGACCTGGAAGAAATCGACGAAGAGGGAGGGGAAGATGACATAAATCTCGGAAGTTTAAGGAAAGGAATTGCGGGAAAATTAAACAGCGCCGAAAAGTCATCGTCAGCGGACGAAGCGCTTGCAAGATTTATCGATTTAATGGCGCTTACGGAAAAAGGAAGGAGCAATTTGAACCAAGAAACGAAAAATACGCCAAAATTGCCAAAATTTTCGGGCGAAAAGGGACAAATTCGAACGGCATCCGAATGGATGAAAATTGTAGACGATTACGCAAAGGACTACAATTGGACGCAGACGACGAAAATTGCAAATGCGGCAGCAGCATTGACGGGGACGGCTCGGGTTTGGCAAGAAAACATCGGCGAAAATCATAGGAACTGGGACGATTGGTCGACGCGGTTAAAACGAGACTTTCCAAACCAGAGATTGACGCTAGCAGAAAAACAAACTTTATTAAGCGCGCCACAAAAGTTCGACGAAACAACAGAAGCTTATTTATTAAAAAATGGGCGCTCTGCGAAAAATTCGGTATGGACCTCGTCAAAGCAAGCGAATGTTTAATTGACGGACTAATCAATCAATCAATAATGGGGCCCGTATTTTTGGTGAAATACGACACCATTGGCGGTTTGATCGCCGACGTGAAGAAGATGGAAGCGAAATTCGTCAAACAGAAACCAGAGACGAAGCCGAAAATAGCAACAACGACAGGTCCGACGAAGGAGAAAATTTTCGCAAAGAAACCGTTGAGTGCTTTAAGTGTTTGGAGGAGGGACACGTATCTTCCGAGTGTACAAACGAGGCGAAATGCAAAATTTGCAGAGAACCAGGACACGTGGGAGGCGCATGTCCAAAAGCAAAATGCACCACGTGCCAAGAAATGGGGCACACGGCAGCAAAATGTGCAAAATCGAAGTGCTACAACTGTGACGGGATCGGGCACATTTCTTTTCATTGCAAAGAGCCCAAACGAGCAAGGAAGGGAAAGCCACAAAACGTGAAGCGAGTCGTGGCTATGGTGCCAAAATTTTCGTCAAAAATGGTCGTGGCGGGCGAAAATTGTGTAGCAGGTGTTGATACGCAAAGTGATCTGTGCTTAGTAGGAAAGACTTTTGCGAATCGTGCGGGAATTGACGAGCCAAAATTCGCATACAAAATTCGAGGTTTTAATTACGGTGTGAATCAAGAAGAGCAGACATATTTTGGACTTTACGCGGTACGACGTACAAGTAGATGGGCTGAAAATTAACCAGGTTCCCTTCCATGTTGTAAACGACGAAGTTATGGTGACGGACGTATGGATAGGGCAGCCATTGTTGGAGCGAGAGAACGTATCGATGAAAGTTGACGGCGGGAAAATTTCGTTTCATGAATCAGTAAAAATCGGAGAAAATTTACAATCAATCGAACCGAAAATTCGCGAAACTAAGCCGAGAAAATTAGTAGCCGACGAGAAAACCGTTTTGGAAGCGCATTCGATTAATTTCATCCAAATGAAAGTAGAAAAATTCGACAACGGAACCGTTTATTTGCAACAAGAATTATCGCAGATTGACGGGTTAGAAGTAATGGAGGGAATTACGAGCGTAGAAAACGGTTGTATACGAGTACCTGTAGTAAATCAGGGAGCGGCGGCAGTACAAATCAACGAAGGACGAAAAATCGGACGAGTCGTAGAGCTTTTCGACGCGCCATCATTGCAATGCAGCGAAGTGAGGAGAATTGCAGCGGAGGGCAGGTCAGAAATTTTGTTAAAAGATATTAGTGTAGGGGAAGGGGTATCTTCAGAAAACGCGCGTAAATTGGTAGAATTAATTAACGAATTTAGAGATTGTTTTGCAACAAATTTATTAGAAGTAGGAAAATTTGAAAACTTAAAAATGGAGATCGAGTTAGCGTCATCAAAAATTATTAATTTACGTCGTTATCCATATTCGGCGGCGCAGCAGAAGGAAATAGACACAATGATTAGGGAATTAGAAGCAGCAGGTTTTATTAAAAAATCAAGTAGTCCGTTTAATAGCCCAATTGTAGTAGTAAGAAAGAGAAATGGAGAAATCCGAATCTGTATTGATTTTAGATTTTTGAACGAAGTAACAATTAAGGAACATTTCCCGTGCCCTCGAATGGAGGAGATATTCGATGGGACACACGAGTGGACGATTTTCTCTGTATTTGACTTAGCAGCGGGTTATTATCAGGTGGAACTAACTGCCGAAGCGCAAGAAAAAACTAGCGTTTTCGACAATGTCGAATAAATGGCAGTTCACGCGCATGCCATTCGGGCTTGTGAACGCGCCATTTGTATTCAATCGAATGATGGAAATGGCATTCGGCCATCTTCCGCGTGAAATATTGCGACGATATATGGATGATTTATTAACTGGAGCAAAAACTATAGAAGAAATATTTAGTAAGATGCGTAGGTTATTTGAGGAAATACGAAAATCAAAATTAACGTTAAAATTAAATAAGTGTCACTTTTTATGCAGCGAAGTAAATTTTTTGGGGTTACGTTTAACAAAAGAAGGGTTAAAACCAGGGTTGGAAAAAACGAGCGCCATTCGTAATTTCCCAACTCCAGTCGACGTTAGAGGAGTAAGAAGTTTTCTAGGTCTTTGCGGGTATTTTCGACGTTTTATTTCACATTACGCAACGAAAACCAAACCATTAACGAGATTAACGAAGAAAAACGAGAGTTTTAATTGGAGTAGCGAGTGTAGATTAGCTTTTGAGAACTTGATCGCCGAGTTAGTTTCGGCGCCGATTTTAAAAATTTTTAACAATACGCAGAAGTGTGAAATTCACACAGACGCGTCGCAAGAGGGGTTAGGGGCTGCATTGATGCAGTACGATGAAGAGGGGATTTTACATCCGGTGATCTATGCGAGTCGAACAACAACGGATTGTGAGCAACGATACCACTCCACCGAGTTGGAATTATTAGCGGTAGTCTGGGCAGTGGGGCAGTTTCGGTTGTATGTATACGGAGGGGAATTCACAATTGTCACCGATTGCGAGGCGGTTCGATACGGGTTAAAAAAGAAAGAGTTGACGCCGAGAATCGGCAGATGGGTACTTTTATTGTCCGAATACGATTTCAAGACTGTCCATCGACCGGGACTAATGATGGGGCATGTCGACGCGTTAAGCAGAAATGCGGAAGTTAATCGAAATACAGAAACCGAATTAGACGAAGTTATGAGACGATTTCACGTAAATCAAATAAAATTAATTGGGGGTGACTGGCTAGAAGCAGCGCAGGAAAGTGATCCTGAGTGCAAATCGATTCGAGAAGCGTTGTTGGGCGGAGATATCGGCGAGCCGATGAGGCAAAAAATGGCGAAATTCGTACTAAAAAATCGCCACGTGTGTTTTGTTTTGAAAGAAAAAGGGAAAGATGGGTCGAAGACGTTGATGTATTTACCAAAATCAATTCGACGACAGACGACACGAGAAATACACGAGTCATACGCACATCCAGCGGTTGACGGAACGATCAACGCGATTTTGAAGCGATTCTGGTTCCCGCGCATGAGGAAGTTTGTAAAAGGAATCATTGGATCGTGTGTAAACTGCCTAATGTTCAAGGAACCAGGAGGAAGACGACCCGGAGCACTCAACCTAATTATTCGGGAAAAGACACCGTGGCATACGGTACATCTGGACCACGTAGGACCATTCCCAAGAAGCAATGGATTTCGACACGTGCTGGTCGCAACGTGCAATTACTCAAAAATTACATTTCTGCGAGCGGTACGATCAACGAGTGCGATTGAAACGTGTAAAAAATTGCGGGAACTTTGCGCGAGAATGTGGGTTCCGACGAGAATAGTTACGGACCGAGGAACAGCGTTTAAAAATAGTTTATTCACTGAATTATGCGAAGAATTGGAAATTAAGCACATTCTAACATCGACAGAAAATCCCCGAGCTAACGGGCAAGTCGAAAGAATGAACCGAACGCTCGTGCCAATGTTGGCAGGATATACGGTAAAAGAGGACGGAAGCGATTGGACAAGATTTTTGGAAAATGTGGAAGTAGCGCTAAATTCTCGTGTTAATCGGAGCACCGGAAAAACACCGATAGAAATTTTATTCGGGTTTCAACCACGAACAATCGTGGAACCAAAGTTAGCGGCAATGGCAATTGCAGACGCAGAAGAGGAAGAGATTCGATTTAACGAAATACGGGACGAAGCGCATGAGTCTTTATCGAAAGCGCAAATTCGGCAAAAGGCAGCATTTGACCGCCACCGAGGACCGAATAAAGAATTTAAGGAAGGAGAAGTCATCGTGGTACGTAGGAAAGCGATCGCGATACAAGGAAAAGCGGGAAAATTGTCAAGTCTATATCGCGGACCGTTAAAAATCGGAAAGAAAATCTCGGAAACGGTCTACGAGATTCAGAGTTTTGAAAACCCACCAAAATACAAAGTGACGGCGCCAGTGGACCAATTGAAAAGGTGGGAAGTAACGGACGACGTAGGAGAAAGCGAAAATAGCGAGTACGAGTCGGAGGACGACGATGTGTGAGCGTGGGTCCTCGCGACTCATATAGTCGGATGGTCGAATGTGGAATTTTTGGGAAAGAAGGACACGATAGGGGGCGTAGCGGTCGTGGTCACGTATACGTGACCACTCAATTAACGAATCAAGAAGCAGTATCTTATCTTATCTACTTTTATTTTTAAAATGTATATAATCTTAGTCTTAGCAAATAAAATCACTCTAAGTTTTAATCTTTGCCTTAGTTTCATCGGTAGCGAAAAAGATTAGTTTACAATAGGTTGATTTTGATTGATTTTATTTTGTTTAAATTGTTTGTTTCAACCTGTAATTTAATAAATTTTTGATTTCAAGAATGTATTGTGTGATGTACTGCTTGTACGAGAGGGAACATAGGCAAAATATTCTGATCTTATGCCTAACATCGTTGTTTAATTACACAATGAACGGTCCCAAAACGTTTAAGATGATGAAGTAAAACTATTTTAAGGAATTCTAACCACATGAAACAGGAAAAACACTCAAATTCATTCATTGACCATTTGTGAAAACTGGAATGTTCAAATATACGAAGGCTAAAAAGAAATTTCTTGACCTATAGTCTATGTCAGTCACAGCAGGCTTAGACGCCTTTTGTTCAACCCTTCCTTTTCAAAGAGCAGTGTTTGTTGAACCATTGAACAGCAGATGTGATAACATTCATCTCAAGTTAAGACTTCAATTTAGAGAAGGTGTCTTTTCTTTAAACCAGTGGGCAAAAGTGGACCCTTTTGCACGAAGGTGGCCATTTTCGAATAGCTCGAGATTTCTACTGTGTACAGTTCACAGTATAGGCCCATTCAAAAACTCGTGAATTGTGATATTACTTGGTCAAAGAAAGTACAAATTTCTTTGAAAATAGTGGATTTCAAAAAGCTAAAAAACCAGCGATCCACGATACGGAAAGCATGTACGAGGCTAACTAACGTTGCAGACGTTAACACCGAGCGTAGTTAAGTGAAAAAAATAAACTTTTGAAAAAATTGGATGCTTTGATTTATAAATTAATCGAAGACTGAACTGAGACAGAGACCGACCTATACCAGCTGCAGATGTTTACCAAGAGCGATTGATTGATCAGAAGGAAAATATCGCCACCAAATTGGAAAAGTACGTACTGTAGAGAGGCGAAAACGCTGATGGAGGCAGAGACAGTCTCAACGAGTTAGGCCAAAATGGAAAACCGCGATGACTGCACAGATAGCCCTTTGTTGGTATTTAGTGTTTATTGGTGTATATACTATAGTAGTACTGTATGCTTGTTTGGCACTACTTATGTGTAGTCTTATTGTTTTTGGCGTCCTCTGTATACTATTATTTGTATTATTTACTTGCGCTTTTGATGCGCTTCTGTCTTTCGACAGGGCGCAGATTCTATTTGACAGGTCAAGGATTTCTTTCGACAGGTTGTTAATCATCAGTAGCATCACTAAATACCCTATAATATTTAATTTATTTGGCAAATTATTAATTGTCACTTGTACATCAAGTCACTTTTCAAGCGTGTTTGTGGTTCTTTCCACAGTTTGTTTTAGTACTATTATTGAAATGAAAAAATTCAAGAGTACAGTCAAGTGGATTCTTTAAAAAATCTTTCAATCCTCTTCTTTCCGGTTCCGGAACTTCTGGGGTTTTCTCTGGTATTGCAGCCCGTTCATTTTCAGCGAGGTCCAACGTTGGGTAACTTGGACTGTCTCTTTCAGACAGAGGATCCATTTCCAAATCTAGTTAAAAAATAAACATAACCAATACAGTTACGGTAACATAAAAGCCAACAATTTTTATTGCTGGAAGAGCGACTTTGATTATGAAAGTCACTCAATTAATTATTAATATACTTTACCTGCTCCACAGGAATGTAGAATTGAGAGGAAGATAAACACTGAAAATTTAGCAACAACTAACTGGTAAACCTTCATATTGCAAAAATGTAATTCTGGTTCACTGGTTAATGTGTCTGTTGAAATTGAATGGAATATACTCGCAATTTTATTTTGCATTTATAGAAATCAGCTCTACGGTACTTTGAAATGTATTTTTGATGTGTTTTGATGTTCTTTTAATGGCGTTTAATTTGTTTTTGATGTGTTTTTAATTTTGTTTGTAAATTGCGTTTGATGTGTTTTTAATGGCGTTTAAATTGTTTTTGATGTGTTTTTAATTTTTTTTAAATGGTGTTTGATGTTTTTTAATGTTTCCATTTCTAATGATGTCGGCTATTGTAATTTAGCTTGTAAAGTTTGAAACCAAATTTCCAACATCAGATTTCTTTTTCTATGCTATCTAGTCGCGTAACACGATTCAAATTTTTTAGTTATCTTGATTTTTAGTGATGTAATCGTAAAAAAATTTATTTCAATATTATTTTTTGATAAAAAAATTATTTTTAATTCAATAGAAGAAACTCACATTGGCTGAGAAGTGCATTGTACTGAAAGTATATATTATACACTATTATACAACGGACACCCATTTTAATCCACTCGTCCAGCTGAGTCTAAAAATCATTAGGTGCATTTTGTTTTTACCGATTTTCTCGTTTTCATAAACCGGATGTAGATGCTTTTGAGGTCATATTTTGCAAATCGGTTTTTCTAAAAATCGATTTCGTTAAAGCGAGGTTTTTTTGGTTGCTTTCACCGGTTTCACGTTGATTGTTTGTTGGTAGGGCCGCGGTTACGTGGCTGATACAGAAGCTTCATATTTGCCTCATACAAATCAGAGGCGCCAGGGCTTGATAAAACACTTGTAAATCAAGCACAAGGCAAATACCGTATTACCCCGATAACAGCGGAATAAAACGAGTTCGACCAGATTTGAGAAATTGACTGTCAGGTACTTTTTCCGGCATGCTGAACATGCCGTAAATTTCAAGTCCCGTATTAAAAAACTTAGAAAACGTAGCACTAATGTTCCATTCGAACGTTAGTGCTACATTTTTTAAGTTTTTTTTAGTTTAGGCTGCCGTGGGTTCGACTGCTGCGCCGCGCCGCAGCTGTGACGGGGTAAGACGGTAGTAATAATATTTTAACAGTCGCCTGACTGAGTGAGCTAAAATTATAATTATTTTTAATTTGTATATTAATTTTTTTTATTTTTAAAACCGGTTGATATTTTATACAAAAACGTTTAGAACTATCTTTCGAGAATCTTTGCTGTAATAAATTGCAAATAGCCACTGGCCAAAATAACCCGAATAAGCGTTTGCTATCTCTCTTCATTGTTAAATTTTTGCATTTCTTATGAATTACATTTTAAATCTTAACTTAGGATTATTTAAAGTTATTAAAATCCAGCTACCCCACTCTCTATTCTGGGCTCACTAACTACTATCCAAATGCTGTTAACGCTTTTTGCTATTGCATTTACATGTTTATTTTTTTCAGTGTATGTAAAATTATGTCCAAAGGATTTCAAAGAAGATAGTACAAGCTGAAAAAAATATTGTCAAGTAAATGTAACAAGAAATAAAAACATTTTAATAATTAGTTGTAATATACCTGGGGAAATGTTTTTTCCGCCTGTAAAATATTTGGAATTAATTCGTGGTGTAAACGTGGTGTTAAAACACTTTCCAATAGTGATTTCATTCTGTACAAATAATTCCAAGCAACCTGAAAAATATTTGCAAAATTTAAAAAATTTGTGCAGATATATTATGTTATGTTATATTATATTATTATTATTATTATTATTATTATTATTATTATTATTAT